>JAZDXF010000168.1:0-72024 GCA_038380155.1 Pseudococcus jackbeardsleyi
TTTCTTTGCGGCGCGGCGGCGCCGACCATACATCGACCTTCCAGACTCTAACTTTTGTTCTTATCGCTCCAACTTGGATTGCGAAAAAACCACTCGTTTGTCTCATGACGAGAGGTGATTCCAAAAATGTATTAGCTTTTGGAAATTTGAGCGATTTTCGACCGAGTTACGGGCATTTCTGCATAGTAGCGATAGCGGCGCGTGCGGCGCCGACCATACATCGACCTTCCGACTCAACTTTTGTTCTAATGTCTCCAATTTGGATTTGTGAAAAAGCTGATTCGATTCGTCCTCTGGACGAGAGGATTCCAAAAATGTATTAGTTTTTGCAAAATTTGAGCTGATTTTCGAACCGAGTTACGGGCATTTCTCTCAGGGTAGATAGGGCGGCGGCGCCGACCATACATCGACCTTCCGACTCAACTTTCTTTGTCTCTAATGTCTCCAATTTGGATTGTGAAAAAACCATTCGATCTTGTCTCGATCGAGAGGATTCCAAAATGTATTAGTTTTTGTAAATTTGAGCGATTTTCGACCGAGGTAACGGGCATTTCTCTGCTCATATAGGTAGCGGGCGGCGGCGCTGACCATACATCGACCTTCCGACTCAACTTTTTGTTCTAATGCCTCCAATTTGGATTGTGAAAAACCATTCGATTCGTCTCGACGAGAGGATTCCAAAAATGTATTAGTTTTCTTTGAAATTTGAGCGATTTTCGACCGAGTTACCGGGCATTTTCATTTGCAGCGTATATAGCGGCGGCGGCGCCGACCATACATCGACCTTCTCGACTTCAACTTTTGTTCTAATGCTCCAATTTGGATTGTGAAAAGCTATTCGATTCGTCTCGACGAGAGGATTCCTGAAATGTATCAAGTTTTTGAAATTTGAGCGATTTTTCGACCGAGTAACGGGCATTTCTTCAGGCGCTTTGGCGGCGCTGACCATACATCGACCCTTCACAGCAAAAACTCAACTTTCCATCTGGGGCTGCCTGAACTTGATTTAGTAAAAACCATTCGATCTGTGCTCGACGAGAGGATTCCAGACACAGATGGCCAGTTTTTGAAATTTGAGCGATTTTCGACCGAGTTACTGTGCATTTCTCTGCGGGCGCATCTGTATTATAAGTGAAAACCATACATCGACCTTCTCGACTCAACTTTTGTTCTATCGCTCCAATTTGGATCGTGAAAAAACGTCTGATAGTCTGTCTCGACGAGAGGATTCCAAAAATGTATTAGTCTTTGAAATTTGAGCGATTTTCGACCGAGTTACGGGCATTTTCATATAGTGCGAGGCCCCTCTAGGGAATCACAGCAAAAAAAAACTCGAACTTCCGACCCAACTTTGTTCTACGTCTAATTGGGATGTCGTAGAAAACTAATTTATGGTTCGTCTCGACGAGAGGGATCCTGAAAAATGTATCAGTTTTTGCATTTTGGGTGATTTTCGGTGTTGCCTTAATTTTTCCCTCAAAAAATCTACCCTTCACAGCAAAAACCAACTTCCACTCCAAATGCTCGAAATGGGTCTGGTAAAAAACCATTCCATAGTGCTTGACGAGAGGATTCCGAAAATGTATTAGTTTTTGCATTTTGAGTACCCTCAATTCTAGTAACTTAGGGGTCTCAGCATTTTCCTCAATCTGCAATATGCGAAAATCCTCAATATTATCTCTCACCCAATAGCTGAAATCGAATGGTAAAAACCATTCGATAGTGCTTGACGAGAGGATTCCAAAAATGTATTAGTTTTTGCATTTTGGGTGATTTTTCGAAAAGTTACCAGAATTTTTGTGCGCGAGGTCTCCCCCGAAAATCTACCCTCCACAGCAAACCAAACTTCCGCCCAAATGCTCGAATTGGGACAGTAAAAACCATTCGTTTGTTCATGACGAGAGGATTCCAAAATGTATTAGTTTTTGAAATTTGAGCGATTTTCGACCGAGTTACGGGCATTTCTGCAGTAGCATGTATGCGGCGCCGACCATACATCGACCTTCCGACTCAACTTTTGTTCTAATGCTCCAATTTGATCGTGAAAAAACCATTCGATCCGTCTCGACGAGAGGATTCCGAAATGTATTAGTTTTTGCATTTTGGGTGATTTTCGAAAAAGTTGCCTGAATTTTTCCTCAAAATCTACCCTTCACAGCAAAAATCCAACTTCCACCCAAATGCTCGAAATGGGTTGGTAAAAACCATTCCATAGTGCTTGACGAGAGGATTCCGAAAATGTATTAGTTTTTGCATTTTGAGCAATTCCTGACCCAGTAACCAGCATTTTCCTCAATCTGCAATATGCGAAAACCAATATTATCTCTCACCCAAATGCTCGAAATGGAATGGTAAAAAACCATTCGATAGTGCTTGACGAGAGGATTCCAAAAATGTATTAGTTTTTGCATTTTGGGTGATTTTCGAAAAAGTTACCAGAATTTTTGTGCGCGAGGTCTCCCCGACCAAATCTACCTCCACAGCAAACCAACTTCCGCCCAAATGCTCGAATTGGGACGGTAAAAACCATTCGTTTGTTCATGACAAGAGGATTCCAAAAATGTATTAGTTTTTGAAATTTGAGCGATTTTCGACCGAGTTACGGGCATTTCTCATCGGCGGCGTAGAGCAGCGCCGACCATACATCGACCTTCCGACTCAACTTTTGTTCTAATGCTCCAATTTGGATCGTGAAAAAACCATTCGATTCGTCTCGACGAGAGGATTCCAAAATGTATTAGTTTTTGAAATTTGAGCGATTTTCGACCGAGTTACGGGCATTTCTCTGCGGCGCATATGGCGGCGGCGCCGACCATACATCGACCTTCCGACTCAACTTTGTTCTAATGCTCCAATTTGGATCGTGAAAAACCATTCGATTCGTCTCGACGAGAGGATTCCAAAAATGTATTAGTTTTTGAAATTTGAGCGATTTTCGACCGAGTTACGGGCATTTCTTCATATATAGCGGCGGCGGCGCCGACCATACATCGACCTTCCGACTCAACTTTGTTCTAATGCTCCAATTTGGATCGTGAAAAACCATTCGATTCGTCTCGACGAGAGGATTCCAAAATGTATTAGTTTTTGAAATTTGAGCGATTTTCGACCGAGTTACGGGCATTTCTCTTCATATATATATGGCGGGCGCCGACCATACATCGACCTTCCGACTCAACTTTTGTTCTAATGCTCCAATTTGGATCGTGAAAAACCATTCGATTCGTCTCGACGAGAGGATTCCAAAATGTATTAGCTTTGAAATTTGAGCGATTTTCGACCGAGTTACGGGCATTTTCTCTGCGGCGCGCGCGCAGCGGCGGCGCCGACCATACATCGACCTTCCGACTCAACTTTTGTTCTAATGCTCCAATTTGGATCGTGAAAAACCATTCGATTCGTCTCGACGAGAGGATTCCAAAAATGTATTAGTTTTTGAAATTTGAGCGATTTTCGACCGAGTTACGGGCATTTCTTCATGCGGTATGGCGGCGGCGCCGACCATACATCGACCTTCCGACTCAACTTTTGTTCTAATGCTCCAATTTGATCGTGAAAAACCATTCGATTCGTCTCGACGAGAGGATTCCAAAAATGTATTAGTTTTTGAAATTTGAGCGATTTTCGACCGAGTTACGGCCATTTCTCTGCGGCGCGGTGGCGGCGCCGACCATACATCGACCTTCCGACTCAACTTTTGTTCTAATGCTCCGATTTGGATCGTGAAAAAACCATTCGATTCGTCTCGACGAGAGGATTCCAAAAATGTATTAGTTTTTGAAATTTGAGCGATTTTCGACCGAGTTACGGGCATTTCTTCTGCGGCGCGGCGGGCGGCGCTGACCATACATCGACCATACGACTCAACTATTCTTCTAAAGCTCCAAATTGGATCGTGAAAAAACCATTCGATTCGTCTCGACGAGAGGATTCCAAAATGTATTAGTTTTTGAAATTTGAGCGATTTTCGACCGAGTTACGGGCATTTCAGCGGCAGCGCGGCGGCGCCGACCATACATCGACCTTCCGACTCAACTTTTGTTCTAATGCTCCAATTTTGGATCGTGAAAAACTATCTGATTCGTCTCGACGAGAGGATTCCAAAAATGTATTAGTTTTTGAAATTTGAGCGATTTTCGACCGAGTTACGGGCATTTCTCTGCAGGCGCGGCGGCGGCGCCGACCATACATCGACCTTCCGACTCAACTTTTGTTCTAATGCTCCAATTTGATCGTGAAAACCATTCGATTCGTCTCGACGAGAGGATTCCAAAATGTATTAGTTTTTGAAATTTGAGCGATTTTCGACCGAGTTACGGGCATTTCTCATCAGGCGCGCGGCGGCGCCGACCATACATCGACCTTCCGACTCAACTTTGTTCTAATGCTCCAATTTGGATCGTGAAAAACCATTCGATTCGTCTCGACGAGAGGATTCCAAAATGTATTAGTTTTTGAAATTTGAGCGATTTTCGACCGAGTTACGGGCATTTCTCTGGTATATGGCGGCGCCGACCATACATCGACCTTCCGACTCAACTTTTGTTCTAATGTCTCCAATTTGGATCGTGAAAAACCATTCGATTCGGCTGGACGAGAGGATTCCAAAAATGTATTCGTTTTTGAAATTTGAGCGATTGTCGAAAGAGTTACGGGCATTTCTCTGCTGCGCGGAGGCGGCGCCGACCATACAGCAACCTTCAGACTCAACTTTTGTTCTAATGCTCCAATTTGGATCGTGAAAAAACCATTCGATTCGTCTCGACGAGAGGATTCCGAAAATGTATTAGTTTTTGCATTTTGGGTGATTTTCGAAAAAGTTGCCTGAATTTTTCCTCAAAAATCTACCCTTCACAGCAAAAAACCAACTTCCACCCAAATGCTCGAAATGGGATGGTAAAAAAACCATTCGATAGTGCTTGACGAGAGGATTCCGAAAATGTATTAGTTTTTGCATTTTGAGCAATTCCCGACCCAGTAACCAGCATTTTCCTCAATCTGCAATATGCGAAAACCAATATTATCTCTCACCCAAATGCTCGAAATTGAATGATGAAAAAACCATTCCACAGTGCTTGAGGAGAGGATTCCAAAAATGTATTAGTTTTTGCATTTTGGGTGATTTTCGAAAAAGTTACCAGAATTTTTGTGCGCGAGGTCTCCCCCGAAAATCTACCCTCCACAGCAAAAAACCAACTTCCGCCCAAATGCTCGAATTGGGACGGTAAAAAAACCATTCGTTTGTTCATGACGAGAGGATTCCAAAAATGTATTAGTTTTTGAAATTTGAGCGATTTTCGACCGAGTTACGGGCATTTCTCTGCGGCGCGGCGGCGGCGCCGACCATACATCGACCTTCCGACTCAACTTTTGTTCTAATGCTCCAATTTGGATCGTGAAAACCAGTCGATTCTTCACGACGAGAGGATTCCAAACATGTATTAGTTTTTGAAATTTGAGCGATTTTCGACCGAGTTACGGGCATTTCTCTGCGGCGCGGCGGCGGCGCCGACCATACATCGACCTTCCGACTCAACTTTTGTTCTAATGCTCCAATTTGATCGTGAAAAACCATTCGATTCGTCTCGACGAGAGGATTCCAAAATGTATTAGTTTTTGAAATTTGAGCGATTTTCGACCGAGTTACGGGCATTTCTTCTGCGGCGGCGGCGGCGCCGACCATACATCGACCTTCCGACTCAACTTTTGTTCTAATGCTCCAATTTGGATCGTGAAAAAACCATTCGATTCGTCTCGACGAGAGGATTCGTATTAGTTTTTGAAATTTGAGCGATTTTCGACCGAGTTACGGGCATTTCTCTGCGGCGCGGCGGCGGCGCCGACCATACATCGACCTTCCGACTCAACTTTTGTTCTAATGCTCCAATTTGATCGTGAAAAAACCATCTGATTCGTCTCTACGAGAGGATTCCAAAAATGTATTAGTTTTTGAAATTTGAGCGATTTTCGACCGAGTTACGGGCATTTCTCTGCGGCGCGGCGGCGGCGCCGACCATACATCGACCTTCCGACTCAACTTTTGTTCTAATGCTCCAATTTGGATCGTGAAAAAACCATTCGATTCGTCTCGACGAGAGGATTCCAAACATGTATTAGTTTTTGAAATTTGAGCGATTTTCGACCGAGTTACGGGCATTTCTCTGCGGCGCGGCGGCGGCGCCGACCATACATCGACCTTCCGACTCAACTTTTGTTCTAATGCTCCAATTTGATCGTGAAAAACCATTCGATCTGTCTCGACGAGAGGATTCCAAAATGTATTAGTTTTTGAAATTTGAGCGATTTTCGACCGAGTTACGGGCATTTCTCTGCGGCGCTAAGTGGGCGGCGCCGACCATACATCGACCTTCCGACTCAACTTTGTTCTAATGCTCCAATTTGGATCGTGAAAAACCATTCGATTCGTCTCGACGAGAGGATTCCAAAAAGGTATTAGTTTTTGAAATTTGAGCGATTTTCGACCGAGTTACGGGCATTTCTTCATAGCGGCGGCGCGGCGCCGACCATACATCGACCTTCCGACTCAACTTTTGTTCTAATGCTCCAACTTTGATCGTGAAAAAACCATTCGATTCGTCTCGACGAGAGGATTCCAAAATGTATTAGTTTTTGAAATTTGAGCGATTTTCGACCGAGTTACGGGCATTTCTCTTCATATATGGCGGCGCCGACCATACATCGACCTTCCGACTCAACTTTTGTTCTAATGCTCCAATTTGGATCGTGAAAAACCATTCGATTCGTCTCGACGAGAGGATTCCAAAATGTATTAGTTTTTGAAATTTGAGCGATTTTCGACCGAGTTACGGGCATTTCTCTGCGGCGCTGGCGGCGGCGCCGACCATACATCGACCTTCCGACTCAACTTTTGTTCTAATGCTCCAATTTGGATCGTGAAAAACCATTCGATTCGTCTCGACGAGAGGATTCCGAAAAATGTATTAGTTTTTGCATTTTGGGTGATTTTCGAAAAAGTTGCCTGAATTTTTTCCTCAAAAATCTACCCTTCACAGCAAAAACCAACTTCCACCCAAATGCTCGAAATGGGATGGTAAAAAACCATTCCATAGTGCTTGACGAGAGGATTCCGAAAATGTATTAGTTTTTGCATTTTGAGCAATTCCCGACCCAGTAACCAGCATTTTTCCTCAATCTGCAATATGCGAAAACCAATATTATCTCTCACCCAAATGCTCGAAATCGAATGGTAAAAACCATTCGATAGTGCTTGACGAGAGGATTCCAAAATGTATTAGTTTTTGCATTTTGGGTGATTTTCGAAAAAGTTACCAGAATTTTTGTGCGCGAGGTCTCCCCGAAAATCTACCCTCCACAGCAAACCAACTTCCGCCCAAATGCTCGAATTGGGACGGTAAAAACCACTCGTTTGTTCATGACGAGAGGATTCCAAAAATGTATTAGTTTTTGAAATTTGAGCGATTTTCGACCTAGTTACGGGCATTTCTCTGCGGCGCGGCGGCGGCGCGGCGCCGACCATACCTCGACCTTCCGACTCAACTTTTGTACTAATGCTCCAATTTGGATCGTGAAAACCATTCGAATCGTCTCGACGAGAGGATTCCAAAATGTATTAGTTTTTGAAATTTGAGCGATTTTCGACCGAGTTACGGGCATTTCTCTGATAATATATGGCGGCGCCGACCATACATCGACCTTCCGACTCAACTTTTGTTCTAATGCTCCAATTTGGATTGTGAAAAAACCATTCGATTCGTCTCGACGAGAGGATTCCAAAATGTATTAGTTTTTGAAATTTGAGCGATTTTCGACCGAGTAACGGGCATTTCTCTGCATGGCGTATGGCGGCGCTAACCATACATCGACCTTCCGACTCAACTTTTGTTCTAATGCTCCAATTTGATTGTGAAAAACCATTCGATTCGTCTCGACGAGAGGATTCCAAAATGTATTAGTTTTTGAAATTTGAGCGATTTTCGACCGAGTTACGGGCATTTCTCTGCGGCGCGGCGGCGGCGCCGACCATACATCGACCTTCCGACTCAACTTTTGTTCTAATGCTCTAATTTGGATTGTGAAAAGCCATTCGATTCGTCTCGACGAGAGGATTCCAAAATGTATTAGTTTTTGAAATTTGAGCGATTTTCGACCGAGTAACGGGCATTTCTCTGAGTATGGCGCGGCGGCGCCGACCATACATCGACCTTCCGACTCAACTTTTGTTCTAATGCTCCAACTTGGATTGTGAAAAACCATTCGATTCGTCTCGACGAGAGGATTCCAAAAATGTATTAGTTTTTGAAATTTGAGCGATTTTCGACCGAGTTACGGGCATTTCTTCAGTAGCGCATGGGCGGCGCTGACCATACATCGACCTTCCGACTCAACTTTTGTTCTAATGCTCCAATTTGATCGTGAAAAACCATTCGATTCGTCTCGACGAGAGGATTCCAAAAATGTATTAGTTTTTGAAATTTGAGCGATTTTCGACCGAGTTACGGGCATTTCTTTGCGGCGGCGCGGGCGCCGCCCATACATCGACCTTCCGACTCAACTTTGTTCTAATGTCCAATTTGGATCGTGAAAAAACCATTCGATCCGTCTCGACGAGAGGATTCCGAAAATGTATCAGTTTTTGCATTTTGGGTGATTTTCGAAAAAGTTGCCTGAATTTTTCCTCAAAAATCTACCCTTCACAGCAAAATCCAACTTCCACCCAAATGCTCGAAATGGGTTGGTAAAAAACCATTCCATAGTGCTTGACGAGAGGATTCCGAAAATGTATTAGTTTTTGCATTTTGAGCAATTCCCGACCCAGTAACCAGCATTTTCCTCAATCTGCAATATGCGAAAACCAATATTATCTCTCACCCAAATAACGAAATCGAATGGTAAAAACCATTCGATAGTGCTTGACGAGAGGATTCCAAAAATGTATTAGTTTTTGCATTTTGGGTGATTTTCGAAAAAGTTACCAGAATTTTTGTGCGCGAGGTCTCCCGAAAATCTACCCTCCACAGCAAAACCAACTTCCGCCCAAATGCTCGAATTGGGACGGTAAAAAACCACTCGTTTGTTCATGACGAGAGGATTCCAAAAATGTATAAGTTTTTGAAATTTGAGCGATTTTCGACCGAGTTACGGGCATTTCTCTGCGGCGCGGCGCCGACCATACATCGACCTTCCGACTCAACTTTTGTTCTAATGCTCCAATTTGGATCGTGAAAAACCATTCGATTCGTCTCGACGAGAGGATTCCAAAAATGTATTAGTTTTTGAAATTTGAGCGATTTTCGACCGAGTTACGGGCATTTCTCTGCGGCGCGGCGGCGCCGACCATACATCGACCTTCCGACTCAACTTTTGTTCTAATGCTCCAATTTGGATCGTGAAAAAACCATTCGATTCGTCTCGACGAGAGGATTCCAAAAATGTATTATGTGTTGAAATTTGGGCGATTTTCGACCGAGTTACGGGCATTTCTCTGCGGCGCGGCGGCGCCAACCATACATCGACCTTCCGACTCAACTTTTGTTCTAATCCTCCAATTTGGATTGTGAAAAAACCATTCGATTCGTCTCGACGAGAGGATTCCAAAAATGTATTAGTTTTTGAAATTTGAGCGATTTTCGACCGAGTTACGGGCATTTCTCTGCGGCGCGGCGGCGGCGCCGACCATACATCGACCTTCCGACTCAACTTCTTGTTATATACTTATACGTGGTTATCGATCTCGAGTTATATTCGGCCGTTAATTTATTTCTTTTTAGTAATTTAAGTATTGTTCCAAAACGTAAATAAACATTAGTTGAGATCTGATATAACATGGTGTCAGAAGTAAAACTGTAAACGTAAACTGTAAACATGACCACTAATAATAATAGCAGTAATTCTCCAACTCAATCGCGATTAAAACCGTTAGATATAAACAGCGCCAATTTAGAACAAAGTGTTAAGATAAGAGGTAGCTGGTCTCTAGTCTTAAGCAACACGTTTGTCCGAATAGTTCACGAAATAAAACACATTAATCGTGGGACGATTGCTTGTATTGACACGAAATATTGAACAAATTAACGAAATAACACATGGGTGGAATTAGAATCTAATTTCACCACGAAATGACAAATTAACAGAACAAGCACTTTATCTCGGGGTTTCGGTTACGCCTCTTTTACCTATCGTAACCGTGGCAGAACTATCACCGGCACATTTATGTACAGACTGAATCTAACTTCGGTACCTGGGTTCCAAGTACCGGCTCGGGACTATGTTTTACGTCGCACCATACAGTGCAGCCACGTAACCTAAGGAGAAGGCGAGTAGGCCAAGTTTACCCATAACACTTGCCCCCTCGAGCTTCACGGAAGGCAAGCCGACCGCTAACTTAAGGGAAGGACGAGCGTTATGAGCCAACCTGAACCTACCCCCCAACCCCTGCCCCTTCGTCCTTGACTTAGGGTAGTGGCCGCCCTGGATGGAGCACGTCACCTAGTCCCAAGACGGGTGCTTGAGGTATAGGTGTTGGGAAAATGAACCATTTTCCCTCACTTTCCTCTATTTACCCAAGTAGGTAGATGAAAATACCTATTTCGAATACCAGAAGGCTCTCAAAATGATGATTCATCATTTGAGTGAAACATAGGTCCCTAACTAAGGTAAAGATGGACTATCTGAGATTACCATCCGTTACGAGCGAACATCGAATTCTACCAGAGGTAGGTTCGCTTAGCACCGATTCAGTACGTTGGGTAACGGATAGTCAGCTCACGGTTGGTCGATCTTTAAAACGAAATTATTCCTTACATAGGAATTGATCGACTTTTATAGGCGTTTTTTTTTTTTTTTTAACAAAAATAAATCAAAAGAAAGAAATTACGTTACTTTAGACACATGTGCTTTGAAATTTAAAATTTTGAGCCAACAGTGCACGAATCAGTGATTCACTGATTCGATGCACGTTGGGAGGTCCAAAAGAGAAAATATTCTGTTAAAATGCCATTTCGCGGCGCGAATTAGACCCAATCCCACCATGCGAGACAAACAAACATAAAAAGTGTCAATAATAATATATAACAAAAATCAAAATAGGAGAACCCACGAAAAAATCAAAATTCTTAAAACTAGACAATCAAACGAAAATGCAAATATAAACGATGCAGCGCATCAACAAGTAAATATCAAAAATTCAAAAAAATAATAAAAAAAAATACACTTCGATACGAAGTAAATGTCGAAAAACACAAAAATAAAAATATTGCAGCAAAGGTAAAAAAAAAGAAAAATAAAAGCTGCTTAAACACATAAAAGGAACGAAAATTATTTTTTCAATAGATGTGGATTCCACATCCATTTACGTCGAACACATATATAGAACACATAAAAAATAATAAAAATAGAAAATATGGCTTTGAGTGATTTCTACTTGCTCATAAAAAAACGAATAATAATAAAAAAAAATTTTCAAAAAATAGTGAGCGTTGTAATGCTCACTAATTTTTACGAGTGCTTATATACTAGTGCAATCTTAAAACTAAAATTATTATTTACAAAGAGCAGCGCTCTTATCGACGATTCCGGGAATTTCCTCGACGATTCGACGAATAGACAAATCCGTGGTTTTTCTCAACGTAGAATTTACGGAGATGGTGACGTAATCGGGTACAAGTAATACAAAGTATGCATGTTTACAGGTATACAACAAATAATACATTACATAAAATGAAAATATGCAAGAAAAATGAATACGAAATGAATGAATGAGAGATACTCATTCATGATGGAAAAATGAAATTAATGTATTCGTCGAATAGGTAATTCCTATTCGAAATCAAATTTTACTCGATTGATTCAGTTAATCAATGCGTATTTTTTATTGCTGTTGGAAAAAATGCAATGTTAAGTACACATATTTTAGTATTTCTAAAATATTATTCGAAAGTAATGTAAAATTCGTATTACCTGATTGTTTATGGCGTATTACTTGACGACTTTGAGGTTTGTGTAATTTGATACGATGAATTGGCTTTGCGTGTTGAGAATTCATCAGCACGAATCGCCCCTCGTCTCGTCATCGCCGCTTTTGGGCTCATCGCCGGAACCGTTTCCATAAACTCGGGCGCCGGAATCTCCGGCGGTTCCATCATTTCCGGCTGGTTTCCAGTCGGCTGTGATGGTTGCTGGCTAGACATGTCGACATCGTTGGATTCCAGCGATGTATTCGTCGTATCTACGCTCATTTCGGCCGTGGATTCGGTCGGTACCGGTTCCTGCAGTGCCGATTCATGTTCGGTAGTCGCTGTTGCAACGTCCTGTCGGGGTATTCCCACTCCAGGTTGTTGGACTTGGCTGGTTTCGGCGGCGGCTGATGTGGATGCACAATTATTTACCGGCATCTCGACGCCAGCATCGGGCGAACTGTTCGTTTTTCGATACCGCCCTTGAGGCGCAGATTGGTCGGCGTTGCGCGGTTCCGATTTGAGGTACCTGATTATTCACCAGGTTCTCATTTTCGGGTGTTGGGACCGCCACATTGGGGGTCCAATGTGAAGCGGTCTGTCGCCGATAACGTAATCTGGTCGCTCTCGGTCGGTAATGATGCGTACCATCATTCTGTACATCGCTTTAGTATACGACATCGGGTAAGTCGCCGCTTGCGCTGGTTACCTCCGGCTCCGGGAGTCCAGGAAATTGGTTAAAGTCTACGACTGTAAATCCACCACCCGGTTCAAAGTTGATCCAACTGAACTTCATTGTTGAATTCTTTCCTCGCTTCAGGTAAATTACCTTTTTCGGGAGAAGAACAACAATCAATTCCTGGAGGCCGTAGCGACGCATCATCTCGATGAGATACCTCATCTCGCCGAGAGCTTCTCGAAGATATTGTGGCTGATTGAATATGTCACGAGTATCGCTTCCTCCCGCCGAGAGAATTACTCTCGGTGGGCAGGTTTGTGACGTATGAATCGGTTGATGTATATTAATAATATACATCTCACTGCCGTACCAATACGGATTTCTAAATTCCGCCTGTCGCCGTTTGATCATCGCTTGCAACATGAGGAAGATGAAGCCGTCCCCCATCCACACCCATGTTGCGGTTGTGAGCACGGGGTCCGTGCCAAATACGGCTACTGGCATCTCGGCGACAGTTTGGAGCGTTGGGAGTAGCGGACCGTAGTGCCGCGGAACCGGACCGTAGACCACTCGTGGAACAGGGAGTCCCTGTTCGAATTGTGGCTGGGGTTCCGGCGGCGCCGGAATATAATCCGGGAACCTCCGGATCCACTCCCTCTGCTGCGGAGTCAATGTGAAGTTGTAGTATGGAGAGCGGATAGCTGGACGTTCCGGTATTCCCGGCGCGTTTGCTACGTTTGCAGCCGGACGATTCATCGGCTGCGGAGCTCCTAACACTCCCGGCGGCTTCCGCGGGAGGTCGACCTTCGGCAGTTTGGCCTTTTGCGAATACGTCGGCTTGTTTTGTAAATTCGGCGTCTTTTTGAATTGGGTCCGGAACTGCTGATCCAGCAGTGTCCGAGTGACGCAACGGGGATTCCCCGGGCATCCTCCAATTTATTTTCTTCGGCGCCTTTTGCGCCGTTCGCATCAAGGCCTGGTCGATAGCTTTCTTCATTTCCGCCTCGGTCACGTACTGTTTCGGCTTCGAGGAATTCTCGTTGCCTTTCGGGTTCTTAGATGATGATTTCTTGTTCGATTTTTTGTAAAAATCGGCGTATTTCGTCGACTTTTTCGCGGCTTCAGCGTAACTTCCGGCGGTTCCCGCCGAAGTACCGGCTGAAGTTCCTGCAGACGGTCCGGCTGAAGATCCGGCTGCGGTTTCCGCAGAGGGTCCAGCCGTGTCGTCATTCGTAGCATTCAAAATCGAATTAATGTACCTGGCCGCTGCCTCAGCGCTCTGGTTTCTCGCTACTCGGAATTGAACGATGCTAAAATTTGGGTTCGACGATGCCAGCGCGGTAACCAATTCATCGTCAGCGTCTTGTTGCTGGGTTCCAGCAACGTTGGCGTTGGCTTGTGAGTTGGTTGGCGTCGCCGGTTCGGAGAATCTCCGTTCCGTTGACGTAATTTCCGCGTTTAGGCGCTGCCATCCGGCGATTGGATGGGAAATTCTCATCGAATCGACGTGGATCAGTTCACCCCAGATTCGGCAGTGAAAGTGGCCCTGGCGATAGTACGATGCCGGCCGAAGATCCGGCTGCTGCACCCGCTGACGGTGTTCGATATCCATTGCGCTCTTGCGCAATGTCCGTGGTAGGGTGCATGCAGCTGAATCCGAAGTGTAGAGGCGGCGGCGGATCCGTTGCGCTCGACGTGGGGTCCACGTGAGCGGCCATGTTTTGGCAGCAAAAGCTGCACAAGTACACCGGAACTTGGGCCATGTCCTGTGAAACATGGAGTACATCTCTATTAGGGTACAAGTATACAATTGTGGTTCGATTTCCCGGTCCCGGATATTCCGGCACCGGGGTCGAATAAATTGGCGAATGACATGGCACTCGGGAGTGCACTCTTCGTCTGACGACCATTCGTGATGATACGTGGGTTCCTGTGCACTTTTTTCGTAATTTTTTGGCGATATTGGTTCAATATCGTCCCCCACTACGACGGAAATGTTCCCGATTAGCGGCATTTCGCAATCGGGTTCAGATACGTTGTCGTACTGAGGTTGTAGTATGACCGTTTCAGCCACGGAGGGTTCCTCCGTGGTGTACGTGTATCGAACATTCTCATTTGCTGGACCAGCAAATCGCAATTCTTTGTTCGTGCCCACAGGAGCCCACATATATATTTTTGGTCTTCTGTGGAGTTGTCATCTAAGCGTGACACATACAGTCGTGTTATAATTTCATTTTTATTTTCGAAAATCGAGAGAAATTCCGTTTCAAGTACCGTGAATGGACACGGCGGCTTTTCAGATTGATTCAACCTGTCCGCCGTGACCACCTTGTCTGGGATAGTTTCCCATTCGTCTATATTTGTACTCGATGTTACTTCGTCCGGGTTCCACGTAATATCATCGAATTTGTTTTTTAAATGTTCGTCTAGAACCTGCAGTATATCGTCTTCTAGGTTGGGAATTTCTGAATCGACGATTGAGAAATCCCTACCTTCGATCCAAACGATGGGGAGCCAGGAGAGGAGGGGTTCGAGAATTTACCGAATCCTTTTTCTCCTGTTCGTAATCGCTTTCGTTGTCCATGGTACACTGCAATCAAACACGGTAATCAAGAAAATCAAACGCCTGAATTTTGAATCAAGATCGAAAGGGAAAGAAGAATAAAGAATAGGCTGCGTAATACGCAGACCGTCTCCGAGTGCAAACTACAAAGCAGATGGTAATAGCGATAAGTTTATAGCAACGTGCAAAAATAATCTACAGCGTAACGTACGCATCGAACGATCGTTCGCCTGAAATTATACAGTGCATACGCAGCACACGCGTTGTTGTTGTTGCTACTATTCAAATCGTGTACTCGGTAACGTTGTTTGATCGGCGTGCGCTGGAACGTCGGGTTCCGCAGCTGCCAGGCTTACCAACCGTGACGTTGATAATTTATCAACGTGCAATGATTTTCTTGTATGAAATTGTTCATTTCATCTATACGTTGCTATTTTCTCGAGTACACGGTATATTTATGCGATTTGAATATAAATATAATTACTTCGGTTACGGTTTGTATTGAAAATATCAATATTTCATCGTAATCGAACGTAATTATACTATCGCCGCTGTGTATTTTCTTGCCCCATGTAGGTATTCATAGTGCAAGAAAATTCCATCGCATTTTCACAAAACGAACCGTTTTGGAAACTACGACGTCACTGATACCAGTGTACACAGTTTTCTATTCGCTACGAGTACTATATCGAAAATGCATTTACGTTCGGTGTATAGCTGTGTAATTCACACAGTACGCATCAATTTCAAAATTACATACACATATTATGATATGGATGGAAAATATAAGCACAGCGGTAGCGAAATATATACAAATCACACACATAACACGAATACATGGGTTGCGATTTCGGTAACCTTATCTTACGGGCGCTAATGCGTCATTTAATTTAGAAAATTCGAGGAAATACTCGAATTTCGGCTCACCACCTTCACATAATTATTCATTATGTGGTTGTTATTAATATTTGAGCCTCGAAATTGTAATTTTATGAAGCTAGCATTTAAAATTCCAGCGAAAGGTTCCCGCTCCCATACTGTGTATTTTACACCATATGGTCGCGGTTCGCTTTGCCGGTGACATTTGAATCAAAATGTCTGGTGTTTTTCTCACTCGAATGAAATACATTCGAATGTACACGTACTTTGAATCAGAGTAGTGTAATCTAGCTTGCTTCAATAATCTTTTCAACACGTGTGCGATGTGATCCACATCGCACCAGTATTTTTTGATCGAATTATGGTTTTCCGAAATCGCATTAATATGTACAATGCATTTATAAGAACTGAGCATAGTAATGTTATATAAATTGTATAACTTACGGATAGTCAGATCAGTAAAATAACGTGGTAACGAAATTGGGATAGCGAAATCGATTAATTTCACGAAAGTTTTTTGGAAATTACATTTAAAACGCGATGAAACATACACAGAACAATCGTACGACACAAAATAACATTAAATTTTGTATAATCTATACAAAATTCATCAAAAAGACCGCATGGCACGAAAACTTAACAGAAAACAATACGTACAGTCGGACGAACATAGACAAAATGATGCAACAAGTTCGGTTGAAGCGAGCGCGTCGCGCGGCGTGCTACGAAACAGTGTTACCATTCTGTCCGGCGTTGCATGTGTTGACGAACTTGAAATTTTTCAAATTGATTTAATTTGAAAAATTCAAATTTCGTCTTCACTTTCCGACTCGCTGTCGTACAGCTTTGCCAGGTATTGTTTTTCCGAGTACGAAAGAAAATTCACCATTGCTAATTGTAATGGTTTCTTTTTCTTTCACAGATTTCGGCGAACTCTGCGGTTCTGTCGCTTTGACGTCATCGGTTGGTTTCGTTGTGACGTCAACCGACGGTTTCGGTGTACGTTTTGTGACGTCAGTTGCAGGTAGTTTGCCTGTGACGTCAGCCGTTGGTGATTTTTTTGTTTTGATGACGTTCGGCGGTGATTTACCGTTTTTGACGTCATCTGACGGTGTCGGGGTGGTTTTTTCCTTGTCGTTAGTCGGGGTTGCCGGCAGTACTTGCTTTTTTCTATTCGAAAGGTAAGTTTTCGCGGCTTCCTCGACTTTTTCATATCGACTCGGTTTTACCACCGCTTTTTTGATGTTGTCTGCGAGTTTGTTGAGTTCCTCAGGAGTTTTTAATTTACTCAACTTCTTCAAGTCGTTGTAAATTTTTTTCCTTTGGTTCTCGCGTCAGTGGCGTCATCGGCGATGTATTAATCGGAGTTTCCGATTTTTCTTTGCCGCATCAGCATTTTGCTTTCGCTCGAGCTGCTTTCGCCGTCGTGAAGTTTTTTAGCCGCTGCGCTCGCAATTTGTTCGGCAGTTATTTTTACCGGACGTTTAAATTGGGCCGGAGAAATTTCCGTTCCAATTTTTTCGTGTGCATGTAAATACTCATAAATGCGATCTTCTAATTTCTGATATTCAGCTGGGATTGCAAACAGGCTTCCTGTTTGAGTTCCTCTTGCTGAGTAACAGAAAGAAATAGTGAAATTTGTCTGACGTTGACAGTTTTTCCAACGTCGTCGTCCAGTGATTCCACTATTTTGTAGCAATTATGAGTCATTTTCTTGGCGATGAAATACGGTCCGAGTTTTTTCGTAATAATTTTACGGAAATACCGTAATGTGCTGCCGACTGTTTATGCTCAGTCAGCAAAACCATATCTCCTTCGCGCAAGAAAGGTGGGTCAAGATTATTTTTATTATGCAAGTATTCGTTATGAATACGTTGCTGTTGGCGTCTTTCTCGAATATATGTCTCGATTACTTCACGCTGACTCATATCGTCGACTTTAATATTTCTTAGCTCAGAAGTGTAAACACTTTTCTTTGCTAAGCGGTCGGCGTACGAGTTCGCGTAATCGTCACCGTGTGCTTTCACGTGGTAAAGTTTGAAATTTTTCAAACTTTTTTATCCACGTTCGAAGTTCCAAAAAGAGTTCTTTATGGACTACGTCATGACGTTTTGCATTTTTCCAATTATTGGCTTTCCAATTTTGGATATGCTCGTTCATGGCGTTTGTGACGTACAACGAATCAGTGAACATTTTCACTTTTCGTATATTATTGTAATCGAGAATTTCGAGGGCTTTCTTTATTGCGATGATTTCGGCGAGATTATTCGAGTTAGGAAATTCCTTAATCGAAATTCTCTCAGATACATTTTTGTCCGATTCGGGCGAAAAACATATCCCTATTCCTGCGACGGCATTTGTGTCGCCGTTGCGAGAGCATGCTCCATCTGCTGTGACTCTGATGTATCCATCTGTGTCGTGCAGAAAATCATCGGGTTTATCCGGGTCGTTGGGGTTCCAGTTCAACTTGTTTTTCATCAGGTATTCTGATGTCACCAAGGCCGGTTCGTTTTTCGTTAGAGTTTCAAGAAGTACTTTCAACTCGTGTCGAAAATTGAATACATTCGTATCGGTCGGAATATCTTTCGATAATTCGTTCGGAATGCCCCAGGCCTCGTTTGGTGTAAAGTTGAATGGCGTCGGAGTGTTATTTATCTCAAGTTCGATTTCGTGAATGTATTGATGCCATCCGTAGTGGTTTCCGCTCGGATTGTATCGTTCATTCACTTTGACCCTGAGCTTGTCTCCGATTGTACGCATCGTACGTTCAACCAACGACGATTGCGGATTATACGTTGTAGTGTGACGGACGTCAATTCCATAAGACGATAGCATGTGGTTCCATGCATCGCTTGTGAACTGAGATCCGTTGTCGGTTAAGATCTTGTTTATTTTCACTTGATGGCTCATTATATCTTTGACAACTGATTCCATCGAGTTACAAACAGTCTTTTTGTTGATGTTGGGAATTGGTCGGAGCCAACATCTCCCCGTGAATACGTCCTTAGCTACCATCAAATACCGTACTCCGGATTTGGGGCCAACTGGACCGAACAGATCGACGGAAAGTACATCTCCCATGCTGTACGCTTCCACTTGAGCATACTCAAGTATCTTTCTGGGAGAGTAGCTTTTATTTACCTTACATACGATACACTGGTTGCAGATCGATCGAATGTATTTCATGGCGTTTGTATAGAAATACAAGCGTTTGAAAATTAATTCGAGCTTAGCCGCACCAGGGTGGCCGTACGTATCGTGTAAATAGTCGACTGTATCGAAAAACAATTCACGGGGTAGTACCGGCACTGTTGTTCCATTGTCGTAAGTTCGCATGAGTACGTCTCTTCCCAGATTATCCGGTACGAGCGCGAACTTTTTCTTTTGACGATCTTGCTTGGCCTTCGCTTTCGAATTCTCAGCGTGTTTTCCGTTGAGAATTTCTTTGATGCGAATGCAAGCGATGTCGTCTTCTTGGAACAACGCAATGTCATCGAGATTTGCCATCAAATCTCCGGTCATTGATCCGACAAATTCGACACAATACGGCTCGAGATTCGTCCATTGCAACGATCGGAGTTCTAACTCGATCGAGCAGAGGGTGATCTCAGGCGCATTGATTTTGTAGAGATATTTTCTCGACGGTTTGATGTCATATTCGAGATCGAAACTATTCAGTTCAGTTATCCACCCCGCGGCTTTGTGGTGTGTCTGAACTATAGATTCGAATTTCTTTACGACCGGCTTCAAATCAGAACGTACATGAATTTTTGATCTGTGGAGCCAGGATTGCATTTTGTGAACAGTCGTCACAAGTGTTTGCATTTCCTTGTCCAGGAGCGTATAATTCTTCTGATGAGGCCTGAATGTGTAGCTGGAGAACATTACTACGCATTCTTGGTCGTCGACAATCTGGTAGAGAACCGAATTCATGGCGTCGTCTGATACCATGGTATCCAGGTACAGATCCAACTCGGGATTCAAAGGTTTTAATTTAAAATCTTTGACGTATTCTTTTTCGAGTTGTTCGAACGCCTCTTTTTGTTCGGGTCCCCACACACAGGTTTCTTTGCCGGCTACAACGAGTTTGTGGATCGGAGCGAGTATCTGTTGGTAGTTGGGTATGAATCGCTGGTATAAACCAGTGAGTCCTACCAACGTTTGAACATGTTTCACCTTCGTTAAGGCAAATTCGCCTTTTTTGTTGGTGTGTTTCTGTTTAAATTCCGTGAATTTACGGATTTTTTCACTCTGTTTTCCGATCGTTTCGTTGGCCAGTTTGAAACCGAGGTGATTTGTTTCTTTCTTAAACAAATCGGTTTTCGTAGGATTGAGTTTCAATCCGTACTGTCGTAGTAATGTTAAGACCTTTATCAGGCGCTCTTTCACCTGTTTGAAGGTCTTCGCCGCAATCAAAATGTCATCAACAAACGTTTGTACGCCTTCCATGTCGAGCGGTATTACGTCGTTCATTACTTCAATGAACTCTGCAGACGCAATTTTTATGCCGTACGGCATTCGATTGAATTCGAATACCTGGCCTTCGACCTGGAATGCGGTGAACTGTCGTGAGCGAGCGCTTAAGATTAATTGCCAGAATCCGGCGACAAAATCAAGGGTACAGAACCATTCTCCTTTTGCATCGTTGAGTATGGTTTCGATACTCCGAGGCTCAGTGAGAACTCGTTCCAACCACTTGTTCAGTTCGTCGGCGTTCAGACACAATCTCAATTCCCCGTTCTTTTTCACCACGGGCGCGAGCGTGTTGATGTACTTTGATTTTGACGGTCGAATTATTTTCAATGCCAACATCACTTTAATCGTTTTTCGAATGAGGAGTTTGAGTTTTTTAGAGGGGCGATATTTCTCACCTCTCCATTTGCCCCATTTCTCCTCTTTCTCGATCTAAAGCAATCCGAAAACGTGACGAGCTCATCGTATGCTTCGTCCGCTTCCGCCTGAGTGATGTGTCCCCCTTGGACCGCTTCGTTTAGATCCTTTCGCAATTTCACTCGAAATTGTTCGGGACCGAAATCTCGGTCTTCTGGATCCAAGGGGAGCCAATTTAATTTTTGCGTACGTTGTTTCGTAACATGAATTGTCTCATGTTCGTACGTCTTTGGCACTGACACTTTCAGGATATCGGCTCCGTCGTAGGAGCCCGCTGGCATGAAATATAATTTCGTTTTATGCGGTCGTCCGTGCGGTTTGCACCATGCGTAGCCTTGCTGCTGATTCAGCTCAATGCCCAACACCTTCATGGATAATCTACCCACAATGATGATGTTCGCAGTGGTTTCTAGCACATAGAACGGCATAATCATCGGAATATCGAGAAAATGCATCGCAATTAACACGATATTCTGCATCGAGTCAACTAATTTGCCATCGGCTAATTTTAGTTTGACTTTTTGTGTCAGCGGCACGTACATAATGTGGTGGGGGTGCTCTCGCGTTATCTTGTCTACCAAGGAATGCGAGATCACGTTCGGAAGTGCCCCTGTGTCCATTTGTACGGCCTTCATCATTTTGTCGCCAATTTCGAATTCGACCATGCAAGTCGGGTCTTCGATGGCTTCGGTGACAATTTGCGCGCGGATTATCGGGTCGAGATCTTTTACAGATATTTTCGCATTTTCGATCGGGTCAACGATCCGGGCGTCTGCGCCCGATTCGTACGCTGTGACAAATCCTTCGGACATTTCCGTTTGGGATTTTTCGTCAGCAGTTTTGTACGCGTTCCGTTGTCTTACGGTTTTTCGTTTCGCAAATCGCACCGTTAGTTTGTCTACGTCCTCGGGATCAATCGCTTTCATTTTGTAGCGAGGGAGCGGTCGTTCATCCTCACTCGAACTCGAGCTCAAACTCGATTCCGAGTAGGGGTTGTGCACCTTTCGCCTACGATGATCGTCTTTTGGACGTTCTTGCGATTTATCGAATCCTTCGTCGTCTGTGTCAGGCGGCGATTCGGATTTTTTAGTGCCAGGTGGAGCCATTTTTGTTTCCGGTCGGAAAGAGTAGAATTGCTCATGTTTCACTCGCCGTTCCGCTCTTATTTTTCCATTCGGATCTGGTTGATAGAAATCTTTGTCATCGTGACGTATCGTCAGTCCACCAGAATTCGTTCGTTTCCTGGCACTTTTCTCGTGATTCTGTTTCTCGATCAGCATTGCCTGGGCTACTTCAGCGCAGGTCGCTTTCGAGATGAAATACTTCTTCATGGTGTCGGAGAAATGGAATTTGTCCATTCTCGGGATGAGATTGTAATTCGAGTCCACCGCTGGACGAGTATACGATCTGTCCATGAAATTTTTAACATGTTCGATTTCCACGTAGCAGTGGGCCGGTGCGTGCCATACAGAAATACGGTCGTCTTGAGTCAGACGAGAGTACATTCTTCTGTATTGTATGTACCGATATTTGCCCACTGGCTTTTCGTTTTTGAGGCGTGGCTTTACGAAAGGAAATATGAGAATAATTTCCTCAAATCCTTTTTTACAGAGACAGTCAACGACTGCTCTGAGTTCTTTGTCGAGTACTTCGAATGGTTTTTTGGAATAATTCAATTCCATAGTACCCGCGCCAAGTATCGCCTTCGTTTTCGTGAATTCGACATGTTCGATCTCTTTTAACAAATCGAGAAACGAAATTTGGTGTTTTAAATACGACGGTAGCGGGCCCATGTCCGCTGCTTGTCGTTTTAGGAAATGAGGAATTCCATCTCCTATAAATTCGTATTCTCCGAAATGTTTTTCGAGAAAGTTGGGCTCAAGATTATAACTAGAGCGTGGCCCTTCAGACTCTAGTTTTCCTCGTTTTCCGAAACCTGTTCGGTTTCCGATTGAACGGGGGTCGAATCTACAAGCGAGGTTGGCACTCCTGAATCGGCATCCGATTCTGAAAGTTGTTCTTCCTTTTCGGAATAGTGACTTTCGTCTTCCGTGTCAACCTGTTGTACGGGTACGGATTTTTGTTTTTGATCCTGGAAACTCACTTTTTTGAAGATAGGTTTCTTATCTTCTTGAGTGTTTTGTTTCGTCGGATTGCCCGTACTCTTTTTCGCCTGTTTTTGGTATTTCTGGGTATTTTTACCCATATTTTGAAAAGGTCTCGGATTTACATCCTTTTTCTTTTCGGCGTACTGATTCCTGTTGTACGAATTTGAACGAGTGCGATCTTTATCCTCGTCCAAACATTCGCATATGGCATCGGTTACCACTTCCTCGCGGTCCCGTTGGACTTCCCATAATCTATTCATGAAGGTCTCGTAGTTTACTCGAGTTTCCTTCGGGAATAAGTCCTTCATTGATTTCGGCATTTTGTTATACGTCATTTGTATAACACGCTTATTTTCAAGGTTTGGGATGTGTGCGAGGGTGCGGTGCCATTGTAGGAACTGGTTCGCCATACTCCGTTTGTGCGGAGCTCTGATGATTAATTTCTGGAAAGTGGCTAACGCCATTTCCTGTTCACCAGTGCTCCAGAATTCGATATAGAATTCTTCGAGTAAGTCCTTGTAATTATCTTTATCAAGGCGTTCGTTCACCCAATCATCATTGACTCTTATCAACGATAAGACGAGGCCACATTTTTGGTGTTCGGTCATATCGACCTCTTTAATGTAGGCTTCGAATCGTCTGATGAATTCGTGTGGGTGTCGAATCATCGATTGATCAAAGATAATTTTACGCTTTTCGAAGGCTTTGATCGAGAGATCCGTTTTCATCATACGGCGATCCCTCCGGTGATAGCCACCTCCACAGCTGCCCCTTGCGGTCCGATACTCGTCGTTGAGGTCCTGGTTAGATTCCAGGGCTTCGAGTTTCTCGGCCAACGTGAGTGTCGCAGTTTCGGTTATATTCAACCGATACTCGTACTCTTCGAGTTCGCTCAAGCGTGCCCCGTGTTCCTGTTTCACAGATTCGAGGGCCGCTTTCTGTTCTTGCTCGACTTTGTTAATTTTTTCAGTATTTCTCTGAACAAATTCGGCAAGTTTTTGAGCGTTTGTAGCGTTGCCTTCGATCATGATACGGTGGTCCCGTAACGTGCGTTTGGCCTGGATTATGTGTTCAGAATTATCTTGATAATTCTTCGTTTGCGATTCCATCGTTCGTTCGATGTGACACAATCGCTGGTGGTCCGCCGTTCGCTCCTTTTCGATCCACTTTTGCAACTTATTGATATTTTCAATAGTTTGCACACGCGTTGGATTCGGTGGTAGGAGGGGTGGCGGAGGGTGTACGTGTCTGTAGTTGTACCCATTTGTGGTTCTGGGTACCGCTACTGTTCCGCTACCTACGGTCGTCATGGTCGTGATTGAATTATTTTCGGTGGCGTGTACGCTCACCAAGACCAATTGAGCTCCGGGAGTTCCATCGGAGTTTTCCGATGGGTTCCGTTTTGAGCTCGTGCTGGTAGTCGAAGGAGATACCGGTACCGGTACTCCTGGTTGGGTTACGGGGGGCGTTTGGGTTATCGATGGTGTCGATGCCCCTTGCCCCTTGTTTGAATCGACAGAGGCGTCGGAGTTTTCCGATGCCCCTTGTGATTTAATTGACATATCCGATATTTGAGGGCTCGGGTTCGAATCATTATTCGGTATCATAGTCCGGTCATTAGGATCGGAGTCCGTGGCTTCCTCGTAACCGAGCTCGGAATTCGGCTCGGGTTCGTTATGGTGTATAACGTCGTCCCCTTCGGTGTCTCCTATTGGGGAGTCCTCAATGGTTACCACCGCGGGGGTGTCACAGCGGGGAAGTTCCTGTTGTGTGGAGGTACCCTGAGTCGATCCTAATGTGTTTTGATCATTACCCTGTATTTCGCACACGCGATCATCTGATACTGGGAATCCAGTCGTCAGATTTTCGTCTGTGTGTTGATTCAAAATTTGGGAATCGGGGTTATGTATTTCGTTACCCTGATTTCCGGAATTTTGCCCCAGGGTAGCTGATCCGGCACTCGGTTCACCGGAAAATTGGGCTTGAGTTTGGTTATCAGAATCAGTTTCTGATTCTTGATTCGAATCCAACCCGTTTTCCGGTTTGCCGTTTTGCGATTTTGGTTTTCTAGTGCGTGGTCGCCTTCGGTTGGCGTTTGCAACCCTAGAGATTAAATCGCGTGCCTTGGTAGCCGATGACCTTGGTCCGGTTACCTCGTTAGTATCGGGTATTTGTCTAATTTCATTTACTCCGAGTTCGTCACTCGACATGATTTATTTTTATTGAAATCAATAAGAATAAAAATGACAGATTGTAAGACGATATTAGGTAGCGAATTTATCACCTTTTCTAGGTGGAGAATAATTTATTTAATTATTCGCGACTGGAAAAACGTGATATTAAAAGACACAGTACAGAAATATTTATTATTACTACAGATAAAAATAATGCAGTGGGCAAATTGCTCACTGTAAATTCTAACGTAATAATTAAATTAAATTGATGCGGTGAATTGCCGCGTCAATATTTCTAAATAGGGTGCGCGAAATAGGCGCGTTAAATACAGCCGTTTACTGCAGCACGAAGTGTCAACGTTGCAACGGAATCCGGTGCGGCGTGATGGACTGTGCGGGTGCTGTCTATTGGTGCGGGGGAAGCGTAGGTTACGTTTCAACCGCGCCGACAACGTTCTCGGCTCGTTTCACCAACGAGCCCGAATGCTGCTCTGTGATTGGCTGAAACAAAAATCGGATGATGCAATTCGCACCGAAACGATGTAATGCAGTCAAATTTAGGCTAAATTTGCCAAATTCAAGGGGAAATTTTCGTCAGAATTAACTGACGATATTCTCAACTCGAATTAATTGACAAATTAATCAATTTAGTGAATTTCACTGAATTTATTATTCCGATCCGGAGATGCGATTCGCGTCAACGTGTTCGGAATTTGACACAGCCAGTAAAATTTTTGCTATTTTGAAGAGAAATTTTCGACAGGAAGCCTGGCGATATTCTCAATTCAAAATATATTAGCAAAGTAGACACTATAATAATTAGATTCAGTGGAATTCACTGTCTAATTTGCGATATCGGCTGATGCGATCGCGTCAGTCGAAATACTAAACTAGATGAATTGAGGAGAAATTCTTGGCAAATTGTCAATATTCTCTACTCAAATTCGCACACAATAAAAAATAAAAAGCTTAAAAATAAAATCACTAGGTTTTGTTTCAGTATTAACTGAAACTGGCTTAGGGTAAAGCCACGAGGTATTATTTCAATACCTCGAAAATTTACTTTATTTGCTAAAAAAGTAATAAAAAACTTACGGATACGAAATCCTAGGGTGGAAAGGTTCAGATGCAGGTGATCAATCTGCTTTTAAACCACACGTCCGGGGCGCCAATGTTAAGATAAGAGGTAGCTGGTCTCTAGTCTTAAGCAACACGTTTGTCCGAATAGTTCACGAAATAAAACACATTAATCGTGGGACGATTGCTTGTATTGACACGAAATATTGAACAAATTAACGAAATAACACATGGGTGGAATTAGAATCTAATTTCACCACGAAATGACAAATTAACAGAACAAGCACTTTATCTCGGGGTTTCGGTTACGCCTCTTTTACCTATCGTAACCGTGGCAGAACTATCACCGGCACATTTACGTACTGACTGAATCTAACTTCGGTACCTGGGTTCCAAGTACCGGCTCGGGACTATGTTTTACGTCGCACCATACAGTGCAGCCACGTAACCTAAGGAGAAGGCGAGTAGGCCAAGTTTACCCATAACAAAAGTTGGAAAGTCTTTTCACAACAATTCAAAATTTTTTTACGTGCCAGTAATCTGGAAAACGAAAGTGATAAACGGAAAGTTGCGTTATTATTGATGAATATAGGGGACGACCCTAAAATCGTTGAAATTTATACCGCGTTTAATATCGATATTGATACAATTAAACTTGACGAGCTAGTGAAAAAATTTGAAGATTATTTTGGTCACAAAAAAAAGATCACCCTAAATCGTAATAAATTCTTTACGCGAAAACAAAAACCAAATGAATCGATCAAGGACTTTGTAACAGACCTAAAAAACCTGAGTTACAACTGCAAATTCGGCACACTGGCAGAGAGTCTGGTCAAGGACATTATGATAGCAGGTCTGTACAAGTCAAATATATCCATGACAGAACGCCTTCTAATGGAGGATGATGACGTCGAGTTAGAAAAAATCGTCGACCTGGCCAATAACATGGAGAATTCGATGAAACAGGCTCAAACATTCTCGAGCAGCGTCGAGGTCAACGCAGTAACGAAAAATCACAACGCCAAAAATCGCCGAAAGAAAAACTACAACCCGGAAAATCGCCGAAATTTTAACAAAAACTCCAGTGATCACTCTCGTAAATGTGGGTACTGTGGTAATTCGCATCCTCGTAACAAATGCCCTGCTTATGGGAAAACGTGTTCGAAATGTAATCGACCTAATCACTTCGCGACTGTCTGTAAAACAAAAACCCAAAATCATGATACAAAAAATGTACGTTTCATTTCTAATGAATCAGAAGATCGCGAACTATTTTTAGGGCGAATTTTTAAAATAAACATGATCTCAAACGAAGAAACTAAATCGAACTGGAATGCAAATTTTCGCGTCAATCATAAAAATGTTGTAGGTCGTATCGATACGGGTGCGGAAGCAAATGTATTACCTATTGATATTTTTGATAAATTAAATTTAGATCGGTCAAAAATTAAACCTACATCGGATCGATTATCGTCTTATAGCGGTGATAATATTAAAATAGCTGGATACTGTTTTGTAAAATGTAAATTTGATACCTGCGAAAGTCCGCGTTTTCTGAAATTTTATATTAGCGAAAATTGTAAATCGGAAATTATCTTATGCGGCGATGATTGCGTAAAAGTCGGATTAATTTCCAAATGTATTTATCGTATTAACAAAAATGATGATATTTTTAAAGGTATAGGCTGCATTCCAGGTGAATATCATATCGAACTTATTGATGGTGCTATTCCACACATTGACCCTCCAAGACGTGTGCCATTTAAACTACTTGATCGCTATAAAAGGGAACTTGACCGAATGGAAAAGCTCAACGTCATACGTAAAATCGACGAACCAACTGATTTTGTAAATTCTGCTGTTCTAGTGGAAAAACCTAATGGTAGTATTCGTACGTGTCTCGATCCGCGTAACCTGAATAAATATATTAAACGAAGCCACTATCAGCTACCCAGTATTGAAGATGTTCGTGCCAAATTAATTGGAGCCAAAATTTTTTTGACATTAGATGCTAGTTCAGGATACTGGCAGGTAAAACTTGATGAGCAAAGCTCAAAACTTTGCACTTTTAATACCCCTTTCGGTAGGTATAGATATCTGCGATTACCTTTTGGGATAAATTGAGCTCAAGAGGTATATCAAAATAAAATGGTCCAAATTTTCGGCGACATTGATGGTGTAATAATTTTCATCAACGACATCTTAATATTTGCGAAATCGAAAAAGGAACACGACGAGATCTTGGAAAAGGTACTACAACGAGCCAGGGAATATGGTATAAAGTTCAACCCTGAGAAATGTGTATTCGAAACGACTGAAGTAAAGTATTTAGGACAAATATTCAACGAAACCGGTATGTTACCTGACAAAAATAAAATTAAAGCAATTGTTGATATGAATGCTCCAAAAAATGTTACTGAATTGAAAAGATTCTTAGGAACTGTAAATTTTTTGTCATCCTATATTGAAAACTTTTCTGAAAAAACAAATAATCTTCGCATGTTACTAAAAAAAAGTGTAGTCTGGCACTGGAACGATACTCACATTAAAGAATTTAATGAACTTAAAAAATTAATTACAGAAGCTCCGGTTCTCACTCACTACGATCCAAATAAACCGATTACACTCGCTACAGATGCCTTGAAAAATGCTTTGGGTGCCGTAATATTTCACGAGAATAAACCTATCGCATACGCTTCCAAAAGCCTAACTGAAACCCAACAACGATATGCTCAAATCGAGAAAGAGTTACTAAGCATCGTATTCGGTTGTATGAAATTTCATCAATATTTATATGGTCAAACAGTGAAGGTCGAAACTGACCATCAACCATTGGTGAGTATTTTTAAAAAACCGTTAGCTGATGTGCCTGCTAGACTTCAGAGAATGATCATGAAACTCCAAGGATACGACTTGAATGTCGTATACAAACCAGGTAAATTAATGTTTATCCCAGACACGCTATCACGTGCTCCGATTCTGGAGGCAGATGAACCTGATGTCACTTCGAAAGTTGACGAAGAAATAAAAATACATGCAAATTTTTTAATAAATAGTTTATCGATTTCGAAAAATAAACTAGACTTGATTAAAAAACAAACAGAGGAAGACGATAATTTGAAAACAATCAAAGAATTTTGTATCAATGGCTGGCCTGAACATAAACAAGTACCAACTCGGGTAAAAAATTACTCAAAATTTCGTAATGAACTAAATGTAGTCGATAATTTAGTATTTAGAAATAGCTCATTGATAATACCAGAAAAATCACGAAACGAAGTCCTGAATCTGATACATGAAGGACACCAAGGCATTGAAAAATCAAAAAGATTAGCTCGTGGACATGTTTTCTGGCCTTCAATGAATCAAGATATCGAACGAATCATTGAGAATTGTGAAACTTGTGGTCGCTTCTCAAAAATGAATCAAAAGGAACCATTAGAATCCCATGAAGTCGCGAAGTTACCATGGGAAAAGTTAGGAATGGATATCTTCAAGTATGATCAGTGTAACTACCTACTTGTTGTAGATTACTACTCTCAGTATATTGAAATCGCAAAATTAAATGGTTTCTCAGCTGGAGAGATTATCAAGCATTTAAAAAATATATTTTCTAGACACGGCATACCTAAAAGTATAATTTCGGATAATGGTCCCCCTTTTTCATCGACAGAACTGTCAAACTTTGCAGAAAAATGGAACTTTGAGTTGGTGCCGGTATCACCACTATTTCCTAGATCGAACGGACTGGCAGAAAGATGCGTAGGCATTGCAAAAACGCTATTCAAAAAATGTGACGATGACGGCACAGATAAGTTGATCGGGTTACTAAATTATAGAAACACCCCGAATAGTACAGGTTACTCACCAGCAAAACTATTAATGTCTCGAGAATTAAGATCCAAGCTTCCGTCGCACATCAAAAACCTATCTCCTTCAGCAATTGATACAGCCATAGTCGTTAAAAGAAAAGAAGAAAATAATCGAAGATCAGCAAGATATTATAATCGTAATGCCAAATCCCTTCCAAAACTTAGAATCGGTCAAAAGGTTCTTTTCAAGAAAAATATCGAAGGTAACTGGCAAATAGGTACGGTGTTGGAATGCTTGCCTCACAGGTCGTATATAATTTCGTCAAAAGATGGTAAATATCGCCGGAACAGGCAGCACATTCGTATTCAAAACTTTCATTACAAACCTACCGATAATTCAAGTTCGAGATCAGGTATTCATACACCTGATCACTCTCTTAATAATTCGTGTTCGACCAATAGTACTCTGTTAAATTATAATTCGGCTAGTAGTACGTCAGACTACTATACCCCCTCGGATAATAACGTTTATACATCGCGCTATGGTAGGGTTGTGAAACAACCAAAACGATTGTCATATAATTAAAAAAAAAAAAAAAAAAAAAAAAAGTTGTTATATACTTATACGTGGTTATCGATCTCGAGTTATATTCGGCCACTAATTTATTTCTTTTTAGTAATTTAAGTATTGTTCCAAAACGTAAATAAACATTAGTTGAGATCTGATATAACACTTTTGTTCTAATGCTCCAATTTGGATCGTGAAAAAACCATTCGATTCGTCTCGACGAGAAGATTCCAAAAATGTATTAGTTTTTGAAATTTGAGCGATTTTCGACCGAGTTACGGGCATTTCTCTGCGGCGCGGCGGCGGCGCCGACCATACATCGACCTTCCGACTCAACTTTTGTGCTAATGCTCCAATTTGGATTGTGAAAAAACCATTCGATTCGTCTCGACGAGAGGATTCCAAAAATGTATTAGTTTTTGAAATTTGAGCGATTTTCGACCGAGTTACGGGCATTTCTTTGCGGCGCGGCGGCGGCGCCGCCCATACATCGACCTTCCGACTCAACTTTTGTTCTAATGCTCCAATTTGGATCGTGAAAAAACCATTCGATCCGTCTCGACGAGAGGATTCCGAAAATGTATCAGTTTTTGCATTTTGGGTGATTTTCGAAAAAGTTGCCTGAATTTTTCCTCAAAAATCTACCCTTCACAGCAAAAATCCAACTTCCACCCAAATGCTCGAAATGGGTTGGTAAAAAAACCATTCCATAGTGCTTGACGAGAGGATTCCGAAAATGTATTAGTTTTTGCATTTTGAGCAATTCCCGACCCAGTAACCAGCATTTTCCTCAATCTGCAATATGCGAAAACCAATATTATCTCTCACCCAAATGCTCGAAATCGAATGGTAAAAAAACCATTCGATAGTGCTTGACGAAAAGGATTCCAAAAATGTATTAGTTTTTGCATTTTGGGTGATTTTTCGAAAAAGTTACCAGAATTTTTGTGCGCGAGGTCTCCCCCGAAAATCTACCCTCCACAGCAAAAAACCAACTTCCGCCCAAATGCTCGAATTGGGACGGTAAAAAAACCATTCGTTTGTTCATGACGAGAGGATTCCGAAAATGTATTAGTTTTTGCATTTTGGGTGATTTTCGAAAAAAGTTACCAGAATTTTTTGTGCGCGAGGTCTCCCCCGAAAATCTACCCTCCACAGCAAAAAACCAACTTCCGCCCAAATGCTCGAATTGGGACGGTAAAAAAACCACTCGTTTGTTCATGACGAGAGGATTCCAAAAATGTATTAGTTTTTGAAATTTGAGCGATTTTCGACCGAGTTAAGGGCATTTCTCTGCGGCGCGGCGGCGGCGCCGACCATACATCGACCTTCCGACTCAACTTTTGTTCTAATGCTCCAATTTGGATCGTGAAAAAACCATTCGATAGTGCTTGACGAGAGGATTCCAAAAATGTATTAGTTTTTGCATTTTGGGTGATTTTCGAAAAAGTTACCAGAATTTTTGTGCGCGAGGTCTCCCCCGAAAATCTACCCTCCACAGCAAAAAACCAACTTCCGCCCAAATGCTCGAATTGGGACGGTAAAAAAACCACTCGTTTGTTCATGACGAGAGGATTCCAAAAATGTATTAGTTTTTGAAATTTGAGCGATTTTCGACCGAGTTACGGGCATTTCTCTGCGGCGCGGCGGCGGCATGACCATACATCGACCTTCCTACTCAACTTTTGTTCTAATGCTCCAATTTGGATTGTGAAAAAACCATTCGATTCGTCTCGACGAGAGGATTCCAAAAATGTATTAGTTTTTGAAATTTGAGCGATTTTCGACCGAGTTACGGGCATTTCTCTGCGGCGCGGCGGCGGCGCCGACCATACATCGACCTTCCGACTCAACTTTTGTTCTAATGCTCCAATTTGGATCGTGAAAAAACCATTCGATCCGTCTCGACGAGAGGATTCCGAAAATGTATCAGTTTTTGCATTTTGGGTGATTTTCGAAAAAGTTGCCTGAATTTTTCCTCAAAAATCTACCCTTCACAGCAAAAATCCAACTTCCACCCAAATGCTCGAAATGGGTTGGTAAAAATACCATTCCATAGTGCTTGACGAGAGGATTCCGAAAATGTATTAGTTTTTGCATTTTGAGCAATTCCCGACCCAGTAACCAGCATTTTCCTCAATCTGCAATATGCGAAAACCAATATTATCTCTCACCCAAATGCTCGAAATCGAATGGTAAAAAAACCATTCGATAGTGCTTGACGAAAGGATTCCAAAAATGTATTAGTTTTTGCATTTTGGGTGATTTTCGAAAAAGTTACCAGAATTTTTGTGCGCGAGGTCTCCCCCGAAAATCTACCCTCCACAGCAAAAAACCAACTTCCGCCCAAATGCTCGAATTGGGACGGTAAAAAAACCACTCGTTTGTTCATGACGAGAGGATTCCAAAAATGTATTAGTTTTTGCATTTTGGGTGATTTTCGAAAAAGTTACCAGAATTTTTGTGCGCGAGGTCTCCCCCGAAAATCTACCCTCCACAGCAAAAAACCAACTTCCGCCCAAATGCTCGAATTGGGACGGTAAAAAAACCACTCGTTTGTTCATGACGAGAGGATTCCAAAAATGTATTAGTTTTTGAAATTTGAGCGATTTTCGACCGAGTTAAGGGCATTTCTCTGCGGCGCGGCGGCGGCGCGGCGCCGACCATACATCGACCTTCCGACTCAACTTTTGTTCTAATGCTCCAATTTGGATCGTGAAAAAACCATTCGATTCGTCTCGACGAGAGGATTCCGAAAATGTATCAGTTTTTGCATTTTGGGTGATTTTCGAAAAAGTTGCCTGAATTTTTTATCAAAAATCAACCCTTCGCAGCAAAAAACCAACTTCCACCCAAATGCTCGAAATGGGATGGTAAAAAAACCATTCCATAGTGCTTGACGAGAGGATTCCGAAAATGTATTAGTTTTTGCATTTTGAGCAATTCCCGACCCAGTAACCAGCATTTTCCTCAATCTGCAATATGCGAAAACCAATATTATCTCTCACCCAAATGCTCGAAATCGAATGGTAAAAAAACCATTCGATAGTGCTTGACGAGAGGATTCCAAAAATGTATTAGTTTTTGCATTTTGGGTGATTTTCGAAAAAGTTACCAGAATTTTTGTGCGCGAGGTCTCCCCCGAAAATCTACCCTCCACAGCAAAAAACCAACTTCCGCCCAAATGCTCGAATTGGGACGGTAAAAACACCACTCGTTTGTTCATGACGAGAGGATTCCAAAAATGTATTAGTTTTTGAAATTTGAGCGATTTTCGACCGAGTTACGGGCATTTCTCTGCGGCGCGGCGGCGGCGCGGTATGACCATACATCGACCTTCCGACTCAACTTTTGTACTAATGCTCCAATTTGGATCGTGAAAAAACCATTCGATTCGTCTCGACGAGAGGATTCCAAAAATGTATTAGTTTTTGAAATTTGAGCGATTTTCGACCGAGTTACGGGCATTTCTCTGCGGCGCGGCGGCGCCGACCATACATCGACCTTCCGACTCGACTTTTGTTCTAATGCTCCAATTTGGATCGTGAAAAAACCATTCGATTCGTCTCGACGGGAGGATTCCAAAAATGTATCAGTTTTTGCATTTTGGGTGATTTTCGAAAAAGTTGCCTGAATTTTTTATCAAAAATCTACCCTTCACAGCAAAAAACCAACTTCCACCCAAATGCTCGAAATGGGATGGTAAAAAAACCATTCCATAGTGCTTGACGAGAGGATTCCGAAAATGTATTAGTTTTTGCATTTTGAGCAATTCCCGACCCAGTAACCAGCATTTTCCTCAATCTGCAATATGCGAAAACCAATATTATCTCTCACCCAAATGCTCGAAATCGAATGGTAAAACCATTCGATAGTGCTTGACGAGAGGATTTCAAAAATGTATTAGTTTTTGCATTTCGGGTGATTTTCGAAAAAGTTACCAGAATTTTTGTGCGCGAGGTCTCCCCGAAAATCTACCCTCCACAGCAAAACCAACTTCCGCCCAAATGCTCGAATTGGGACGCTAAAAAAACCACTCGTTTGTTCATGACGAGAGGATTCCAAAATGTATTAGTTTTTGAAATTTGAGCGATTTTCGACCGAGTTACGGGCATTTCTCTGCGGCGCGGCGGCGGCGACCATACATCGACCTTCCGACTCAACTTTTGTTCTAATGCTCCAATTTGGATCGTGAAAAACCATTCGATTCGTCTCGACGAGAGGATTCCAAAAATGTATCAGTTTTTGCATTTTGGGTGATTTTCGAAAAAGTTGCCTGAATTTTTTATCAAAAATCTACCCTTCACAGCAAAAAACCAACTTCCACCCAAATGCTCGAAATGGGATGGTAAAAAAACCATTCCATAGTGCTTGACGAGAGGATTCCGAAAATGTATTAGTTTTTGCATTTTGAGCAATTCCCGACCCAGTAACCAGCATTTTCCTCAATCTGCAATATGCGAAAACCAATATTATCTCTCACCCAAATGCTCGAAATCGAATGGTAAAAAACCATTCGATAGTGCTTGACGAGAGGATTCCAAAAATGTATTAGTTTTTGCATTTTGGGTGATTTTCGAAAAAGTTACCAGAATTTTTGTGCGCGAGGTCTCCCCGAAAATCTACCCTCCACAGCAAAAACCAACTTCCGCCCAAATGCTCGAATTGGGACGGTAAAAAAACCACTCATTTGTTCATGACGAGAGGATTCCAAAAATGTATTAGTTTTTGAAATTTGAGCGATTTTCGACCGAGTTACGGGCATTTCTCTGCGGCGTGGCGGCGGCGCCGACCATACATCGACCTTCCGACTCAACTTTTGTTCTAATGCTCCAATTTGAATCGTGAAAAAACCATTCGATTCGTCTCGACGAGAGGATTCCGAAAATGTATCAGTTTTTGCATTTTGGGTGATTTTCGAAAAAGTTGCCTGAATTTTTCCTCAAAAATCTACCCTTCACAGCAAAAAACCAACTTCCACCCAAATGCTCGAAATGGGATGGTAAAAAAACCATTCCATAGTGCTTGACGAGAGGATTCCGAAAATGTATTAGTTTTTGCATTTTGAGCAATTCCCGACCCAGTAACCAGCATTTTCCTCAATCTGCAATATGCGAAAACCAATATTATCTCTCACCCAAATGCTCGAAATCGAATGGTAAAAAAACCATTCGATAGTGCTTGACGAGAGGATTTCAAAAATGTATTAGTTTTTGCATTTCGGGTGATTTTCGAAAAAGTTACCAGAATTTTTGTGCGCGAGGTCTCCCCCGAAAATCTACCCTCCACAGCAAAAAACCAACTTCCGCCCAAATGCTCGAATTGGGACGCTAAAAAAACCACTCGTTTGTTCGTGACGAGAGGATTCCAAAAATGTATTAGTTTTTGAAATTTGAGCGATTTTCGACCGAGTTACGGGCATTTCTCTGCGGCGCGGCGGCGGCGCCGACCATACATCGACCTTCCGACTCAACTTTTGTTCTAATGCTCCAATTTGGATCGTGAAAAAACCATTCGATTCGTCTCGACGAGAGGATTCCGAAAATGTATCAGTTTTTGCATTTTGGGTGATTTTCGAAAAAGTTGCCTGAATTTTTTATCAAAAATCTACCCTTCACAGCAAAACCAACTTCCACCCAAATGCTCGAAATGGGATGGTAAAAAGCAGTCCATAGTGCTTGACGAGAGGATTCCGAAAATGTATTATGTGGCGACTCGACGTGTATGGGTTATATACGAGTGTGTATAACCCATACATCGCCTCGTCGCCTCGATCGCCTCTTATCGCTGTGCAGTCGGCAGCGGCGATTTTATTACCCTGGTTTGGGCTTAGCCGACACGTGTGCGATTACATACGCGTCGGCATAAGCCACATACCAGGGACAATTCGCTACGCTGCCGACCACCTACCCAAGCGCTGGCTTGCGGCTTTGTCACCGGTCCCTAAGTACCGCGGTTTTTTCCAGGGCGCACTGTCCTTGCAGTGCCCTCTTGGTTGTTCGCGATCTTCGGCGCGCACCGCCAAGCGCCGAGGGTCGCGGGGAACCAGTTCGCGCGTTTTTCAACTCCGCCAAAACGTACCTAGTTTTGGCCACGAGTTTAGTCGCTGTATGTCCGTCTTGCTGTATACTACACAGTCCGTTTATGCGCGTCGCGCCATTTACATCTCTACTGTGAGATGCCTTTCGCGATGTACTGTGCTCTGGTCTGTCCCAGCATCCAGTACATCGCGCCTTCGCGAGTTTCGTCCGTCTGATAAGTTCGCGGATCGTTTGTAAATATTTTATGTACATTTTCGTTGTAAATAAACTAATGCCGGCACAAGTGTTTTTCTCTATTACGCGGCCGCCTTTTACTCAGTGTACCTCATCACTGAGCCAGTGAAAAGATCGCGACGAACACGTTTTCCTCCTTTTCTAAGTAGCTCTGGTGTCCCCCAGACATCAGACGCACTACATATTAGTTTTTGCATTTTGAGCAATTCCCGACCCAGTAACCAGCATTTTCCTCAATCTGCAATATGCGAAAACCAATATTATCTCTCACCCAAATGCTCGAAATCGAATGGTAAAAAAACCATTCGATAGTGCTTGACGAGAGGATTCCAAAAATGTATTAGTTTTTGCATTTTGGGTGATTTTCGAAAAAGTTACCAGAATTTTTGTGCGCGAGGTCTCCCCCGAAAATCTACCCTCCACAGCAAAAACCAACTTCCGCCCAAATGCTCGAATTGGGACGGTAAAAAAACCACTCGTTTGTTCATGACGAGAGGATTCCAAAAATGTATTAGTTTTTCAAATTTGAGCGATTTTCGACCGAGTTACGGGCATTTCTCTGCGGCGCGGCGGCGCCGCCCATACATCGACCTTCCGACTCAACTTTTGTTCTAATGCTCCAATTTGGATCGTGAAAAAACCATTCGATCAGTCTCGACGAGAGGATTCCGAAAATGTATCAGTTTTTGCATTTTGGGTGATTTTCGAAAAAGTTGCCTGAATTTTTCCTCAAAAATCTACCCTTCACAGCAAAAAACCAACTTCCACCCAAATGCTCGAAATGGGTTGGTAAAACCATTCCATAGTGCTTGACGAGAGGATTCCGAAAATGTATTAGTTTTTGCATTTTGAGCAATTCCCGACCCAGTAACCAGCATTTTCCTCAATCTGCAATATGCGAAAACCAATATTATCTCTCACCCAAATGCTCGAAATCGAATGGTAAAAACCATTCGATAGTGCTTGACGAGAGGATTCCAAAAATGTATTAGTTTTTGCATTTTGGGTGATTTTCGAAAAAGTTACCAGAATTTTTGTGCGCGAGGTCTCCCCGAAAATCTACCCTTCACAGCAAAAAACCAACTTCTACCCAAATGCTCGAAATGGGATGGTAAAAAAACCATTCGTTTGTTCATGACGAGAGGATTCCAAAAATGTATTAGTTTTTGAAATTTGAGCGATTTTCGACCGAGTTACGGGCATTTCTCTGCGGCGCGGCGGCGCGGCGCCGACCATACATCGACCTTCCGACTCAACTTTTGTTCTAATGCTCCAATTTGGATCGTGAAAAAACCATTCGATACGTCTCGACGAGAGGATTCCGAAAATGTATAAGTTTTTGCATTTTGTTTGATTTTCGAAAAAGTTGCCTGAATTTTTCCTCAAAAATCTACCCTTCACAGCAAAAATCCAACTTCCACCCAAATGCTCGAAATGGGTTGGTAAAAAACCATTCCATAGTGCTTGACGAGAGGATTCCGAAAATGTATTAGTTTTTGCATTTTGAGCAATTCCCGACCCAGTAACCAGCATTTTCCTCAATCTGCAATATGCGAAAACCAATATTATCTCTCACCCAAATGCTCGAAATCGAATGGTAAAAAACCATTCGATAGTGCTTGACGAGAGGATTTCAAAAATGTATTAGTTTTTGCATTTCGGGTGATTTTCGAAAAAGTTACCAGAATTTTTGTGCGCGAGGTCTCCCCCGAAAATCTACCCTCCACAGCAAAACCAACTTCCGCCCAAATGCTCGAATTGGGACGCTAAAAAAACCACTCGTTTGTTCATGACGAGAGGATTCCAAAAATGTATTAGTTTTGAAATTTGAGCAATTTTCGACCGAGTTACGGGCATTTCTCTGCGGCGCGGCGGGGCCGACCATACATCGACCTTCCGACTCAACTTTTGTTCTAATGCTCCAATCTGGATCGTGAAAAACCATTCGATTCGTCTCGACGAGAGGATTCCGAAAATGTATCAGTTTTTGCATTTTGGGTGATTTTCGAAAAAGTTGCCTGAATTTTTTATCAAAAATCTACCCTTCACAGCAAAAACCAACTTCCACCCAAATGCTCGAAATGGGATGGTAAAAAACCATTCCATAGTGCTTGACGAGAGGATTCCGAAAATGTATTAGTTTTTGCATTTTGAGCAATTCCCGACCCAGTAACCAGCATTTTCCTCAATCTGCAATATGCGAAAACCAATATTATCTCTCACCCAAATGCTCGAAATCGAATGGTAAAAACCATTCGATAGTGCTTGACGAGAGGATTCCAAAATGTATTAGTTTTTGCATTTTGGGTGATTTTCGAAAAAGTTACCAGAATTTTTGTGCGCGAGGTCTCCCCGAAAATCTACCCTCCACAGCAAAACCAACTTCCGCCCAAATGCTCGAATTGGGACGGTAAAAACCACTCATTTGTTCATGACGAGAGGATTCCAAAAATGTATTAGGTTTTGAAATTTGAGCGATTTTCGAACGAGTTACGGGCATTTCTCTGCGGCGTGGCGGCGCCGACCATACATCGACCTTCCGACTCAACTTTTGTTCTAATGCTCCAATTTGAATCGTGAAAAAACCATTCGATTCGTCTCGACGAGAGGATTCCGAAAATGTATCAGTTTTTGCATTTTGGGTGATTTTCGAAAAAGTTGCCTGAATTTTTCCTCAAAAATCTACCCTTCACAGCAAAAACCAACTTCCACCCAAATGCTCGAAATGGGATGGTAAAAACCATTCCATAGTGCTTGACGAGAGGATTCCGAAAATGTATTAGTTTTTGCATTTTGAGCAATTCCCGGCCCAGTAACCAGCATTTTCCTCAATCTGCAATATGCGAAAACCAATATTATCTCTCACCCAAATGCTCGAAATCGAATGGTAAAAAACCATTCGATAGTGCTTGACGAGAGGATTTCAAAAATGTATTAGTTTTTGCATTTCGGGTGATTTTCGAAAAAGTTACCAGAATTTTTGTGCGCGAGGTCTCCCCCGAAAATCTACCCTCCACAGCAAAAAACCAACTTCCGCCCAAATGCTCGAATTGGGACGCTAAAAAAACCACTCGTTTGTTCGTGACGAGAGGATTCCAAAAATGTATTAGTTTTTGAAATTTGAGCGATTTTCGACCGAGTTACGGGCATTTCTCTGCGGCGCGGCGGCGGCGCCGACCATACATCGACCTTCCGACTCAACTTTTGTTCTAATGCTCCAATTTGGATCGTGAAAAAACCATTCGATTCGTCTCGACGAGAGGATTCCGAAAATGTATCAGTTTTTGCATTTTGGGTGATTTTCGAAAAAGTTGCCTGAATTTTTTATCAAAAATCTACCCTTCACAGCAAAAAACCAACTTCCACCCAAATGCTCGAAATGGGATGGTAAAAAAAGCATTCCATAGTGCTTGACGAGAGGATTCCGAAAATGTATTATGTGGCGACTCGACGTGTATGGGTTATATACGAGTGTGTATAACCCATACATCGCCTCGTTGCCTCGATCGCCTCTTATCGCTTTGCAGTCGGCAGCGGCGATTTTATTACCCTGGTTTGGGCTTAGCCGACACGTGTGCGATTACATACGCGTCGGCATAAGCCACATACCAGGGACGATTCGCTACGCTGCCGACCACCTACCCAAGCGCTGGCTTGCGGCTTTGTCACCGGTACCTAAGTACCGCGGTTTTTTCCAGGGCGCACTGTCCTTGCAGCGCCCTCTTGGTTGTTCGCGATCTTCGGCGCACACCGCCAGGCGCCGAGGGTCGCGGGGAACCAGTTCGCGCTTTTTTTTCAACTCCGCCAAAACGTACCTAGTTTTGGCCACGAGTTCAGTAGCTATACGTCCGTCTTGCTGTACACTACACAGTCTGTTTGCATGCTCCGCGCCGTTTACATCTCTACTGGAGATGCCTCTCGCGATGTACTGTGCTCTGGTCTGTCCCAGCATCCAGTACATCGCGCCTTCGCGAGTTTCGTCCGTCTGATAAGTTCGCGGATCGTTTGTAAATATTTTCATGTACATTTTCGCTGTAAATAAACTAATGCCGGCACAAGTGTTTTTCTCTATTACGCGGCCGCCTTTTACTCAGTGTACCTCATCACTGAGCCAGTGAAAAGATCGCGACGAACACGTTTTCCTCCTTTTCTAAGTAGCTCTGGTGTCCCCCAGACATCAGACGCACTACATATTAGTTTTTGCATTTTGAGCAATTCCCGACCCAGTAACCAGCATTTTCCTCAATCTGCAATATGCGAAAACCAATATTATCTCTCACCCAAATGCTCGAAATCGAATGGTAAAAAAACCATTCGATAGTGCTTGACGAGAGGATTCCAAAAATGTATTAGTTTTTGCATTTTGGGTGATTTTCGAAAAAGTTACCAGAATTTTTGTGCGCGAGGTCTCCCCCGAAAATCTACCCTCCACAGCAAAAAACCAACTTCCGCCCAAATGCTCGAATTGGGACGGTAAAAAAACCACTCGTTTGTTCATGACGAGAGGATTCCAAAAATGTATTAGTTTTTGAAATTTGAGCGATTTTCGACCGAGTTACGGGCATTTCTCTGCGGCGCGGCGGCGGCGCCGACCATACATCGACCTTCCGACTCAACTTTTGTTCTAATGCTCCAATTTGGATTGTGAAAAAACCATTCGATACGTCTCGACGAGAGGATTCCCAAAATGTATAAGTTTTTGAAATTTGGGAGATTTTCGACCGAGTTACGGGCATTTCTCTGCGGCGCGGCGGCGCCGACCATACATCGACCTTCCGACTCAACTTTTGTTCTAATGCTCCAATTTGGATCGTGAAAAAACCATTCGATCCGTCTCGACGAGAGGATTCCGAAAATGTATCAGTTTTTGCATTTTGGGTGATTTTCGAAAAAGTTGCCTGAATTTTTCCTCAAAAATCTACCCTTCACAGCAAAAATCCAACTTCCACCCAAATGCTCGAAATGGGTTGGTAAAAAAACCATTCCATAGTGCTTGACGAGAGGATTCCGAAAATGTATTAGTTTTTGCATTTTGAGCAATTCCCGACCCAGTAACCAGCATTTTCCTCAATCTGCAATATGCGAAAACCAATATTATCTCTCACCCAAATGCTCGAAATCGAATGGTAAAAAAACCATTCGATAGTGCTTGACGAGAGGATTCCAAAAATGTATTAGTTTTTGCATTTTGGGTGATTTTCGAAAAAGTTACCAGAATTTTTGTGCGCGAGGTCTCCCCCGAAAATCTACCCTCCACAGCAAAAAACCAACTTCCGCCCAAATGCTCGAATTGGGACAGTAAAAAAACCACTCGTTTGTTCATGACGAGAGGATTCCAAAAATGTATTAGTTTTTGAAATTTGAGCGATTTTCGACCGAGTTACGGGCATTTCTCTGCGGCGCGGCGGCGGCGCGGCGCCGACCATACATCGACCTTCCGACTCAACTTTTGTTCTAATGCTCCAATTTGGATCGTGAAAAAACCATTCGATCCGTCTCGACGAGAGGATTCCGAAAATGTATCAGTTTTTGCATTTTGGGTGATTTTCGAAAAAGTTGCCTGAATTTTTCCTCAAAAATCTACCCTTCACAGCAAAAATCCAACTTCCACCCAAATGCTCGAAATGGGTTGGTAAAAAAACCATTCCATAGTGCTTGACGAGAGGATTCCGAAAATGTATTAGTTTTTGCATTTTGAGCATTTCCGACCCAGTAACCAGCATTTTCCTCAATCTGCAATATGCGAAAACCAATATTATCTCTCACCCAAATGCTCGAAATCGAATGGTAAAAAAAACCATTCGATAGTGCTTGACGAGAGGATTCCAAAAATGTATTAGTTTTTGCATTTTGGGTGATTTTCGAAAAAGTTACCAGAATTTTTGTGCGCGAGGTCTCCCCCGAAAATCTACCCTCCACAGCAAAAAACCAACTTCCGCCCAAATGCGCGAATTGGGACGGTAAAAACCACTCGTTTGTTCATGACGAGAGGATTCCAAAAATGTATTAGTTTTTGAAATTTGAGCGATTTTCGACCGAGTTACGGGCATTTCTCTGCGGCGCGGCGGCGGCGCCGACCATACATCGACCTTCCGACTCAACTTTTGTTCTAATGCTCCAATTTGGATCGTGAAAAAACCATTCGAATCGTCTCGACGAGAGGATTCCAAAAATGTACCAGTTTTTGAAATTTGAGCGATTTTCGACCGAGTTACGGGCATTTCTCTGCGGCGCGGCGCCGACCATACATCGACCTTCCGACTCAACTTTTGTTCTAATGCTCCAATTTGGATTGTGAAAAACCATTCGATTCGTCTCGACGAGAGGATTCCAAAAATGTATTAGTTTTTGAAATTTGAGCGATTTTCGACCGAGTTACGGGCATTTCTCTGCGGCGCGGCGGCGGCGCCGACCATACATCGACCTTCCGACTCAACTTTTGTTCTAATGCTCCAATTTGGATTGTGAAAAAACCATTCGATTCGTCTCGTCGAGAGGATTCCAAAAATGTATTAGTTTTTGAAATTTGAGCGATTTTCGACCGAGTTACGGGCATTTCTCTGCGGCGCGGCGGCGGCGCCGACCATACATCGACCTTCCGACTCAACTTTTGTTCTAATGCTCCAATTTGGATTGTGAAAAAACCATTCGATTCGTCTCGACGAGAGGATTCCAAAAATGTATTAGTTTTTGAAATTTGAGCGATTTTCGACCGAGTAACGGGCATTTCTCTGCGGCGCGGCGGCGGCGCCGACCATACATCGACCTTCCGACTCAACTTTTGTTCTAATGCTCCAACTTGGATGGTGAAAAAACCATTCGATTCGTCTCATGACGAGAGGATTCCAAAAATGTATTAGTTTTTGAAATTTGAGCGATTTTCGACCGAGTTACGGGCATTTCTCTGCGGCGCGGCGGCGCCGACCATACATCGACCTTCCGACTCAACTTTTGTTCTAATGCTCCAATTTGGATCGTGAAAAAACCATTCGATTCGTCTCGACGAGAGGATTCCAAAAATGTATTAGTTTTTGAAATTTGAGCGATTTTCGACCGAGTTACGGGCATTTCTCTGCGGCGCGGCGGCGGCGCGGCGCCGACCATACATCGACCTTCCGACTCAACTTTTGTTCTAATGCTCCAATTTGGATCGTGAAAAAACCATTCGATCCGTCTCGACGAGAGGATTCCGAAAATGTATCAGTTTTTGCATTTTGGGTGATTTTCGAAAAAGTTGCCTGAATTTTTCCTCAAAAATCTACCCTTCACAGCAAAAATCCAACTTCCACCCAAATGCTCGAAATGGGTTGGTAAAAAAACCATTCCATAGTGCTTGACGAGAGGATTCCGAAAATGTATTAGTTTTTGCATTTTGAGCATTTCCCGACCCAGTAACCAGCATTTTCCTCAATCTGCAATATGCGAAAACCAATATTATCTCTCACCCAAATGCTCGAAATCGAATGGTAAAACCATTCGATAGTGCTTGACGAGAGGATTCCAAAAATGTATTAGTTTTTGCATTTTGGGTGATTTTCGAAAAAGTTACCAGAATTTTTGTGCGCGAGGTCTCCCCCGAAAATCTACCCTCCACAGCAAAAAACCAACTTCCGCCCAAATGCTCGAATTGGGACGGTAAAAAAACCACTCGTTTGTTCATGACGAGAGGATTCCAAAAATGTATTAGTTTTTGAAATTTGAGCGATTTTCGACCGAGTTACGGGCATTTCTCTGCGGCGCGGCGGCGGCGCCGACCATACATCGACCTTCCGACTCAACTTTTGTTCTAATGCTCCAATTTGGATCGTGAAAAAACCATTCGATTCGTCTCGACGAGAGGATTCCGAAAATGTATCAGTTTTTGCATTTTGGGTGATTTTCGAAAAAGTTGCCTGAATTTTTTATCAAAAATCTACCCTTCACAGCAAAAAACCAACTTCCACCCAAATGCTCGAAATGGGATGGTAAAAAAACCATTCCATAGTGCTTGACGAGAGGATTCCGAAAATGTATTAGTTTTTGCATTTTGAGCAATTCCCGACCCAGTAACCAGCATTTTCCTCAATCTGCAATATGCGAAAACCAATATTATCTCTCACCCAAATGCTCGAAATCGAATGGTAAAAAACCATTCGATAGTGCTTGACGAGAGGATTCCAAAAATGTATTAGTTTTTGCATTTTGGGTGATTTTCGAAAAAGTTACCAGAATTTTTGTGCGCGAGGTCCCCCCTAAAATCTACCCTCCACAGCAAAAAACCAACTTCCGCCCAAATGCTCGAATTGGGACGGTAAAAAAACCACTCGTTTGTTCATGACGAGAGGATTCCAAAAATGTATTGGTTTTTGAAATTTGGGCGATTTTCGACCGAGTTACGGGCATTTCTCTGCGGCGCGGCGGCGCCGACCATACATTGACCTTCCGCTTCAACTTTTGTTCTAACGCTCCAATTTGGATCGTGAAAAAACCATTCGAATCGTCTCGACGAGAGGATTCCAAAAATGTACCAGTTTTTGAAATTTGAGCGATTTTCGACCGAAATACGGGCATTTCTCTGCGGCGCGGCGGCGGCGCCGACCATACATCGACCTTCCGACTCAACTTTTGTTCTAATGCTCCAATTTGGATCGTGAAAAAACCATTCGATTCGTCTCGACGAGAGGATTCCAAAAATGTATTGGTTTTTGAAATTTGAGCGATTTTCGACCGAGTTACGGGCATTTCTTTGCGGCGCGGCGGCGGCGCCACTATACATCGACCTTCCGACTCAACTTTTGTTCTAATGCTCCAATTTGGATCGTGAAAAAACCATTCGATTCGTCTCGACGAGAGGATTCCGAAAATGTATCAGTTTTTGCATTTTGGGTGATTTTCGAAAAAGTTGCCTGAATTTTTCCTCAAAAATCTACCCTTCACAGCAAAAAACCAACTTCCACCCAAATGCTCGAAATGGGATGGTAAAAAAACCATTCCATAGTGCTTGACGAGAGGATTCCGAAAATGTATTAGTTTTTGCATTTTGAGCAATTCCCGACCCAGTAACCAGCATTTTACTCAATCTGCAATATGCGAAAACCAATATTATCTCTCACCCAAATGCTCGGCATTTCTCTGCGGCGCCGACCATACATCAACCTTCTGCGCCGAAAAAAAATCAACTTTTGTTCTAAAGCTCGAAATGGGATGAGAGTTAAACCATTCGTTTGTTCACGATGAGAGGAATCCAAAAATGTCCTAGTTTTCGCATTTTGGGCAATTTTTGGCCGACTTACGGGCGTTTTTCTTCATCAACTAACCAGGCCGCAAAAAGCTATCTCCCGTCCAAATGCTCGAAATGGGATGACAAAAAAACCATTCGATAGTGCTTGACGAGAGGATTCCAAAAATGTATTAGTTTTTGCATTTTGGGTGATTTTCGAAAAAGTTACCAGAATTTTTGTGCGCGAGGTCACAAAAATGTATTAGTTTTTGAAATTTGAGCGATTTTCGACCGAGTTACGGGCATTTCTTTGCGGCGCGGCGGCGGCGCCGCCCATACATCGACCTTCCGACTCAACTTTTGTTCTAATGCTCCAATTTGGATCGTGAAAAAACCATTCGATCCGTCGCGACGAGAGGATTCCGAAAATGTATCAGTTTTTGCATTTTGGGTGATTTTCGAAAAAGTTGCCTGAATTTTTCCTCAAAAATCTACCCTTCACAGCAAAAATCCAACTTCCACCCAAATGCTCGAAATGGGATGACAAAAAACCATTCGTTTGTTCATGACGAGAGGATTCCAAAAATGTATTAGTTTTTGAAATTTGAGCAGTTATCGACCGAGTTACGGGCATTTCTCTGCGGCGCCGACCATACATCAACCTTCTGCGCCGAAAAAATCAACTTTTGTTCTAAAGCTCGAAATGGGATGAGAGTTAAACCATTCGTTTGTTCACGATGAGAGGAATCCAAACATGTCCTAGTTTTCGCATTTTGGGCAATGTTTGGCCGACGTACGGGCGTTTTTCTTCATCAACTAACCAGGCAGCAAAAAGCTATCTCCCGTCCAAATGCTCGAAATGGGATGACAAAAAAACCATTCGTTTGTTCATGACGAGAGGATTCCGAAAATGTATGAGTTTTTGCATTTTGAGCGATTTTCGAAAAAGTTGCCTGAATTTTTTATCAAAAATCTACCCTTCACAGCAAAAAACCAACTTCCACCCAAATCCTCGAAATGGGATGGTAAAAACCATTCCATAGTGCTTGACGAGAGGATTCCGAAAATGTATTAGTTTTTGCCTTTTGAGCAATTCCCGACCCAGTAACCAGCATTTTCCTCAATCTGCAATACGCGAAAACCAATATTATCTCTCACCCAAATGCTCGAAATCGAATGGTAAAAAAACCATTCGATAGTGCTTGACGAGAGGATTTCAAAAATGTATTAGTTTTTGCATTTCGGGTGATTTTCGAAAAAGTTACCAGAATTTTTGTGCGCGAGGTCTCCCCCGAAAATCTACCCTCCACAGCAAAAAACCAACTTCCGCCCAAATGCTCGAATTGGGACGGTAAAAAAACCACTCGTTTGTTCATGACGAGAGGATTCCAAAAATGTATTAGTTTTTGAAATTTGAGCGATTTTCGACCGAGTTACGGGCATTTCTCTGCGGCGCGGCGGCGGCGCCGAACATACATCGACCTTCCGACTCAACTTTTGTTCTAATGCTCCAATTTGGATCGTGAAAAAACCATTCGATTCGTCTCGACGAGAGGATTCCAAAAATGTATTCCTTTTTGAAATTTGAGCGATTTTCGACCGAGTTACGGGCATTTCTCTGCGGCGCGGCGGCGGCGCCGACCATACATCGACCTTCCGACTCAACTTTTGTTCTAATGCTCCAATTTGGATCGTGAAAAAACCATTCGATTCGTCTCGACGAGAGGATTCCAAAAATGTATCAGTTTTTGCATTTTGGGTGATTTTCGAAAAAGTTGCCTGAATTTTTTATCAAAAATCTACCCTTCACAGCAAAAAACCAACTTCCACCCAAATGCTCGAAATGGGATGGTAAAAAAACCATTCCATAGTGCTTGACGAGAGGATTCCGAAAATGTATTAGTTTTTGCATTTTGAGCAATTCCCGACCCAGTAACCAGCATTTTCCTCAATCTGCAATATGCGAAAACCAATATTATCTCTCACCCAAATGCTCGAAATCGAATGGTAAAAAAACCATTCGATAGTGCTTGACGAGAGGATTTCAAAAATGTATTAGTTTTTGCATTTCGGGTGATTTTCGAAAAAGTTACCAGAATTTTTGTGCGCGAGGTCTCCCCCGAAAATCTACCCTCCACAGCAAAAAACCAACTTCCGCCCAAATGCTCGAATTGGGACGGTAAAAAAACCACTCATTTGTTCATGACGAGAGGATTCCAAAAATGTATTAGTTTTTGAAATTTGAGCGATTTTCGACCGAGTTACGGGCATTTCTCTGCGGCGCGGCGGCGGCGCCGACCATACATCGACCTTCCGACTCAACTTTTGTTCTAATGCTCCAATTTGGATCGTGAAAAAACCATTCGAATCGTCTCGACGAGAGGATCCCAAAAATGTATTAGTTTTTGAAATTTGAGCGATTTTCGACCGAAATACGGGCATTTCTCTGCGGCGCGGCGGCGGCGCCGACCATACATCGACCTTCCGACTCAACTTTTGTTCTAATGCTCCAATCTGGATTGTGAAAAAACCATTCGATTCGTCTCGACGAGAGGATTCCAAAAATGTATTAGTTTTTGAAATTTGAGCGATTTTCGACCGAGTTACGGGCATTTCTCTGCGGCGCGGCGGCGGCATGCCATACATCGACCTTCCGACTCAACTTTTGTTCTAATGCTCCAATTTGGATCGTGAAAAAACCATTCGATTCGTCTCGACGAGAGGATTCCAAAAATGTATTAGTTTTTGAAATTTGAGCGATTTTCGACCGAGTTACGGGCATTTCTTTGCGGCGCGGCGGCGGCGCCGACTATACATCGACCTTCCGACTCAACTTTTGTTCTAATGCTCCAATTTGGATCGTGAAAAAACCATTCGATTCGTCTCGACGAGAGGATTCCGAAAATGTATCAGTTTTTGCATTTTGGGTGATTTTCGAAAAAGTTGCCTGAATTTTTCCTCAAAAATCTACCCTTCACAGCAAAAATCCAACTTCCACCCAAATGCTCGAAATGGGATGACAAAAAAACCATTCGTTTGTTCATGACGAGAGGATTCCAAAAATGTATTAGTTTTTGAAATTTGAGCGGTTTTCGACCGAGTTACGGGCATTTCTCTGCGGCGCCGACCATACATCAACCTTCTGCGCCGAAAAAAAATCAACTTTTGTTCTAAAGCTCGAAATGGGATGAGAGTTAAACCATTCGTTTGTTCACGATGAGAGGAATCCAAAAATGTCCTAGTTTTCGCATTTTGGGCAATTTTTGGCCGACTTACGGGCGTTTTTCTTCATCAACTAACCAGGCAGCAACAAAGCTATCTCCCGTCCAAATGCTCGAAATGGGATGACAAAAAAACCATTCGTTTGTTCATGACGAGAGGATTCCGAAAATGTATGAGTTTTTGCATTTTGAGCGATTTTCGAAAAAGTTGCCTGAATTTTTTATCAAAAATCTACCCTTCACAGCAAAAAACCAACTTCCACCCAAATGCTCGAAATGGGATGGTAAAAAAACCATTCCATAGTGCTTGACGAGAGGATTCCGAAAATGTATTAGTTTTTGCATTTTGAGCAATTCACGACACAGTCACCAGCATTTTACTCACTCTGCTATACGCGAAAACCAATATTATCTCTCACCCAAATGCTCGAAATCGAATGGTAAAAACCATTCGATAGTGCTTGACGAGAGGATTTCAAAAATGTATTAGTTTTTGCATTTCGGGTGATTTTCGAAAAAGTTACCAGAATTTTTGTGCGCGAGGTCTCCCCCGAAAATCTACCCTCCACAGCAAAAAACCAACTTCCGCCCAAATGCTCGAATTGGGACGGTAAAAAAACCACTCGTTTGTTCATGACGAGAGGATTCCAAAAATGTATTAGTTTTTGAAATTTGAGCGATTTTCGACCGAGTTACGGGCATTTCTCTGCGGCGCGGCGGCGGCGCCGAACATACATCGACCTTCCGACTCAACTTTTGTTCTAATGCTCCAATTTGGATCGTGAAAAAACCATTCGATTCGTCTCGACGAGAGGATTCCAAAAATGTATTAGTTTTTGAAATTTGAGCGATTTTCGACCGAGTTACGGGCATTTCTCTGCGGCGCGGCGGCGGCGCCGACCATACATCGACCTTCCGACTCAACTTTTGTTCTAATGCTCCAATTTGGATCGTGAAAAAACCATTCGATTCGTCTCGACGAGAGGATTCCAAAAATGTATCAGTTTTTGCATTTTGGGTGATTTTCGAAAAAGTTGCCTGAATTTTTTATCAAAAATCTACCCTTCACAGCAAAAAACCAACTTCCACCCAAATGCTCGAAATGGGATGGTAAAAAAACCATTCCATAGTGCTTGACGAGAGGATTCCAAAAATGTATTAGTTTTTGCATTTTGGGTGATTTTCGACCGAGTTACGGGCATTTCTTTGCGGCGCGGCGGCGACTATACATCGACCTTCCGACTCAACTTTTGTTCTAATGCTCCAAATCGAATGGTGAAAAAACCATTCGATTCGTGCTTGACGAGAGGATTCCAAAAATGTATTAGTTTTTGCATTTTGGGTGATTTTCGAAAAAGTTACCAGAATTTTTGTGCGCGAGGTCTCCCCCGAAAATCTACCCTCCACAGCAAAAAACCAACTTCCGCCCAAATGCTCGAATTGGGACGGTAAAAAAACCACTCATTTGTTCATGACGAGAGGATTCCAAAAATGTATTAGTTTTTGAAATTTGAGCAATTCCCGACAGTAACCAGCATTTTACTCAATCTGCAATATGCGAAAACCAATATTATCTCTCACCCAAATGCTCGGCATTTCTCTGCGGCGCCGACCATACATCGACCTTACTACTCAACTTTTGTTCTAATGCTCCAATTTGGATCGTGAAAAAACCATTCGATTCGTCTCGACGAGAGGATTCCAAAAATGTATTAGTTTTTGAAATTTGAGCGATTTTCGACCGAGTAACGGGCATTTCTCTGCGGCGCGGCGGCGCCGACCCATACATCGACCTTCCGACTCAACTTTTGTTCTAATGCTCCAATTTGGATCGTGAAAAAACCATTCGATCCGTCTCGACGAGAGGATTCCAAAAATGTATTAGTTTTTGCATTTTGGGTGATTTTCGAAAAAGTTGCCTGAATTTTTCCTCAAAAATCTACCCTTCACAGCAAAAATCCAACTTCCACCCAAATGCTCGAAATGGGATGACAAAAAAACCATTCGTTTGTTCATGACGAGAGGATTCCGAAAATGTATGAGTTTTTGCATTTTGAGCGATTTTCGACCGAGTTACGGGCATTTCTTTGCGGCGCGGCGGCGGCGCCGACTATACATCGACCTTCCGACTCAACTTTTGTTCTAATGCTCCAATTTGGATCGTGAAAAAACCATTCGATTCGTCTGGACGAGAGGATTCCGAAAATGTATCAGTTTTTGCATTTTGGGTGATTTTCGAAAAAGTTGCCTGAATTTTTCCTCAAAAATCTACCCTTCACAGCAAAATACCAACTTCCACCCAAATGCTCGAAATGGGATGGTAAAAAAAGCTTTCGTTTGTGCTTGACGAGAGGATTCCGAAAATGTATTAGATTTTGCATTTTGAGCAATTCCCGACCCAGTAACCAGCATTTTACTCAATCTGCAATATGCGAAAACCAATATTATCTCTCACCCAAATGCTCGGCATTTCTCTGCGGCGCCGACCATACATCAACCTTCTGCGCCGAAAAAATCAACTTTTGTTCTAAAGCTCGAAATGGGATGAGAGTTAAACCATTCGTTTGTTCACGATGAGAGGAATCCAAAAATGTCCTAGTTTTCGCATTTTGGGCAATTTTTGGCCGACTTACGGGCGTTTTTCTTCATCAACTAACCAGGCAGCAAAAAAGCTATCTCCGTCCAAATGCTCGAAATGGGATGACAAAAAAACCATTCGATAGTGCTTGACGAGAGGATTCCGAAAATGTATTAGTTTTTGCATTTTGTGAGATTTTCGAAAAAGTTACCAGAATTTATCTGCGCAGAATCTACCCTTCACAGCAAAAAACCAACTTCCACCCAAATGCTCGAAATGGGATGGTGAAAAAACCATTCGATAGTGCTTGACGAGAGGATTCCGAAAATGTATTAGTTTTTGCATTTTGAGCGATTTTCGACCGAGTTACGGGCATTTCTCTGCGGCGCGGCGGCGGCGCCCATACATCGACCTTCCGACTCAACTTTTGTTCTAATGCTCCAATTTGGATCGTGAAAAAACCATTCGATCCGTCGCGACGAGAGGATTTCGAAAATGTATCAGTTTTTGCATTTTGGGTGATTTTCGAAAAAGTTGACTGTATTTTTCCTCAAAAATCTACCCTTCACAGCAAAAATCCAACTTCCACCCAAATGCTCGAAATGGGATGGTAAAAAAACCATTCGTTTGTTCATGACGAGAGGATTCCAAAAATGTATTAGTTTTTGAAATTTGAGCGATTTTCGACCGAGTTACGGGCATTTCTCTGCGGCGCCGACCATACATCAACCTTCCGCGCCGAATCAACTTTTGTTCTAAAGCTCGAAATGGGATGAGAGTTAAACCATTCGTTTGTTCACGATGAGAGGAATCCAAAAATGTATTCCTAGTTTTTGAATTTTGGGCAATTTTCGACCGACTTACGGGCGTTTTTCTGCGGCGCGGCGGCGGCCGACCATACATCGACCTTCCGACTCAACTTTTGTTCTAATGCTCGAAATGTGATGACAAAAAAACCATTCGTTTGTTCATGACGAGAGGATTCCGAAAATGTATGAGTTTTTGCATTTTGAGCGATTTTCGAAAAAGTTGCCTGAATTTTTTATCAAAAATCTACCCTTCACAGCAAAAAACCAACTTCCACCCAAATGCTCGAAATGGGATGGTAAAAAAACCATTCCATAGTGCTTGACGAGAGGATTCCGAAAATGTATTAGTTTTTGCATTTTGAGCAATTCCCGACCCAGTAACCAGCATTTTCCTCAATCTGCAATACGCGAAAACCAATATTATCTCTCACCCAAATGCTCGAAATCGAATGGTAAAAACCATTCGATAGTGCTTGACGAGAGGATTTCAAAAATGTATTAGTTTTTGCATTTCGGGTGATTTTCGAAAAAGTTACCAGAATTTTTGTGCGCGAGGTCTCCCCCGAAAATCTACCCTCCACAGCAAAAAACCAACTTCCGCCCAAATGCTCGAATTGGGACGGTAAAAAAACCACTCATTTGTTCATGACGAGAGGATTCCAAAAATGTATTAGTTTTTGAAATTTGAGCGATTTTCGACCGAGTAACGGGCATTTCTCTGCGGCGCGGCGGCGGCGCCGACCATACATCGACCTTCCGACTCAACTTTTGTTCTAATGCTCCAATTTGGATTGTGAAAAAACCATTCGATCCGTCTCGACGAGAGGATTCCAAAAATGTATTAGTTTTTGCATTTTGGGTGATTTTCGAAAAAGTTGCCTGAATTTTTCCTCAAAAATCTACCCTTCACAGCAAAAATCCAACTTCCACCCAAATGCTCGAAATGGGATGACAAAAAAACCATTCGTTTGTTCATGACGAGAGGATTCCGAAAATGTATGAGTTTTTGCATTTTGAGCGATTTTCGACCGAGTTACGGGCATTTCTTTGCGGCGCGGCGGCGGCGCCGACTATACATCGACCTTCCGACTCAACTTTTGTTCTAATGCTCCAATTTGGATCGTGAAAAAACCATTCGATTCGTCTCGACGAGAGGATTCCGAAAATGTATCAGTTTTTGCATTTTGGGTGATTTTCGAAAAAGTTGCCTGAATTTTTCCTCAAAAATCTACCCTTCACAGCAAAATACCAACTTCCACCCAAATGCTCGAAATGGGATGGTAAAAAAAACCATTCCATAGTGCTTGACGAGAGGATTCCGAAAATGTATTAGTTTTTGCATTTTGAGCAATTCCCGACCCAGTAACCAGCATTTTACTCAATCTGCAATATGCGAAAACCAATATTATCTCTCACCCAAATGCTCGGCATTTCTCTGCGGCGCCGACCATACATCAACCTTCTGCGCCGAAAAAAAATCAACTTTTGTTCTAAAGCTCGAAATGGGATGAGAGTTAAACCATTCGTTTGTTCACGATGAGAGGAATCCAAAAATGTCCTAGTTTTCGCATTTTGGGCAATTTTTGGCCGACTTACGGGCGTTTTTATTCATCCACAAACCAGGCAGCCAAAAAGCAATCTCCCGTCCCAAAGCTCGAAATGGGATGACAAAAACCATTCGATAGTGGTTGACGAGAGGATTCCAAAAATGTATTAGTTTTTGCATTTTGGGTGATTTTCGAAAAAGTTACCAGAATTTTTGTGCGCGAGGTCACAAAAATGTATTAGTTTTTGAAATTTGAGCGATTTTCGACCGAGTTACGGGCATTTCTTTGCGGCGCGGCGGCGGCGCCGCCCATACATCGACCTTCCGACTCAACTTTTGTTCTAATGCTCCAATTTGGATCGTGAAAAAACCATTCGATCCGTCGCGACGAGAGGATTCCGAAAATGTATCAGTTTTTGCATTTTGGGTGATTTTCGAAAAAGTTGCCTGAATTTTTCCTCAAAAATCTACCCTTCACAGCAAAAATCCAACTTCCACCCAAATGCTCGAAATGGGATGACAAAAAACCATTCGTTTGTTCATGACGAGAGGATTCCAAAAATGTATTAGTTTTTGAAATTTGAGCGGTTTTCGACCGAGTTACGGGCATTTCTCTGCGGCGCCGACCATACATCAACCTTCTGCGCCGAAAAAATCAACTTTTTGTTCTAAAGCTCGAAATGGGATGAGAGTTAAACCATTCGTTTGTTCACGATGAGAGGAATCCAAAAATGTCCTAGTTTTCGCATTTTGGGCAATTTTTGGCCGACTTACGGGCGTTTTTCTTCATCAACTAACCAGGCAGCAAAAAAGCTATCTCCCGTCCAAATGCTCGAAATGGGATGACAAAAAAACCATTCGTTTGTTCATGACGAGAGGATTCCGAAAATGTATGAGTTTTTGCATTTTGAGCGATTTTCGAAAAAGTTGCCTGAATTTTTTATCAAAAATCTACCCTTCACAGCAAAAAACCAACTTCCACCCAAATGCTCGAAATGGGATGGTAAAAAAACCATTCCATAGTGCTTGACGAGAGGATTCCGAAAATGTATTAGTTTTTGCATTTTGAGCAATTCCCGACCCAGTAACCAGCATTTTCCTCAATCTGCAATACGCGAAAACCAATATTATCTCTCACCCAAATGCTCGAAATCGAATGGTAAAAAAACCATTCGATAGTGCTTGACGAGAGGATTTCAAAAATGTATTAGTTTTTGCATTTCGGGTGATTTTCGAAAAAGTTACCAGAATTTTTGTGCGCGAGGTCTCCCCAGAACATCTAACCTCCACACCAAAAAACCAACTTCCGCCCAAATGCTCGAATTGGGACGGTAAAAAAACCACTCGTTTGTTCATGACGAGAGGATTCCAAAAATGTATTAGTTTTTGAAATTTGAGCGATTTTCGACCGAGTTACGGGCATTTCTCTGCGGCGCGGCGGCGGCGCCGAACATACATCGACCTTCCGACTCAACTTTTGTTCTAATGCTCCAATTTGGATCGTGAAAAAACCATTCGATTCGTCTCGACGAGAGGATTCCAAAAATGTATTCCTTTTTGAAATTTGAGCGATTTTCGACCGAGTTACGGGCATTTCTCTGCGGCGCGGCGGCGCCCACCATACATCGACCTTCCGACTCAACTTTTGTTCTAATGCTCCAATTTGGATCGTGAAAAAACCATTCGATTCGTCTCGACGAGAGGATTCCAAAAATGTATCAGTTTTTGCATTTTGGGTGATTTTCGAAAAAGTTGCCTGAATTTTTTATCAAAAATCTACACTACACAGCAAAAAACCAACTTCCACCCAAATGCTCGAAATGGGATGGTAAAAACCATTCCATAGTGCTTGACGAGAGGATTCCGAATATGTATTAGTGTTTGCATTGTGAGCTATTCACGACTCTGTAACGAGCTTTTTCATCAATATGCATTATGATAAAACCTATATTTTCTCTCTGCCAAATGCTCGATATCGAATGTTTCAAAAACCATTCGATAGTGCTTGACGAGAGGATTTCAAAAATGTATTAGTTTTTGCATTTCGGGTGATTTTCGAAAAAGTTACCAGAATTTTTGTGCGCGAGGTCTCCCCGAAAATCTACCCTCCACAGCAAAAACCAACTTCCGCCCAAATGCTCGAATTGGGACGGTAAAAAAACCACTCATTTGTTCATGACGAGAGGATTCCAAAAATGTATTAGTTTTTGAAATTTGAGCGATTTTCGACCGAGTTACGGGCATTTCTCTGCGGCGCGGCGGCGGCGCCGACCATACATCGACCTTCCGACTCAACTTTTGTTCTAATGCTCCAATTTGGATCGTGAAAAAACCATTCGAATCGTCTCGACGAGAGGATTCCAAAAATGTATTCGTTTTTGAAATTTGAGCGATTTTCGACAGAGTTACGGGCATTTCTCTGCGGCGCGGCGGCGCCGACCATACATCGACCTTCCGACTCAACTTTTGTTCTAATGCTCCAATTTGGATTGTGAAAAAACCATTCGATTCGTCTCGACGAGAGGATTCCAAAAATGTATTAGTTTTTGAAATTTGAGCGATTTTCGACCGAGTTACGGGCATTTATTTGCGGCGCGGCGGGGTCGCCGACTATACATCGACCTTCCGACTCAACTTTTGTTCTAATGCTCCAATTTGGATCGTGAAAAAACCATTCGATTCGTCTCGACGAGAGGATTCCGAAAATGTATCAGTTTTTGCATTTTGGGTGATTTTCGAAAAAGTTGCCTGAATTTTTCCTCAAAAATCTACCCTTCACAGCAAAATACCAACTTCCACCCAAATGCTCGAAATGGGATGGTAAAAAAAACCATTCCATAGTGCTTGACGAGAGGATTCCGAAAATGTATTAGTTTTTGCATTTTGAGCAATTCCCGACCCAGTAACCAGCATTTTACTCAATCTGCAATATGCGAAAACCAATATTATCTCTCACCCAAATGCTCGGCATTTCTCTGCGGCGCCGACCATACATCAACCTTCTGCGCCGAAAAAAAATCAACTTTTGTTCTAAAGCTCGAAATGGGATGAGAGTTAAACCATTCGTTTGTTCACGATGAGAGGAATCCAAAAATGTCCTAGTTTTCGCATTTTGGGCAATTTTTGGCCGACTTACGGGCGTTTTTCTTCATCAACTAACCAGGCAGCAAAAAAGCTATCTCCCGTCCAAATGCTCGAAATGGGATGACAAAAAAACCATTCGATAGTGCTTGACGAGAGGATTCCAAAAATGTATTAGTTTTTGCATTTTGGGTGATTTTCGAAAAAGTTACCAGAATTTTTGTGCGCGAGGTCACAAAAATGTATTAGTTTTTGAAATTTGAGCGATTTTCGACCGAGTTACGGGCATTTCTTTGCGGCGCGGCGGCGCCGCCCATACATCGACCTTCCGACTCAACTTTTGTTCTAATGCTCCAATTTGGATCGTGAAAAACCATTCGATCCGTCGCGACGAGAGGATTCCGAAAATGTATCAGTTTTTGCATTTTGGGTGATTTTCGAAAAAGTTGCCTGAATTTTTCCTCAAAAATCTACCCTTCACAGCAAAAATCCAACTTCCACCCAAATGCTCGAAATGGGATGACAAAAAAACCATTCGTTTGTTCATGACGAGAGGATTCCAAAAATGTATTAGTTTTTGAAATTTGAGCGGTTTTCGACCGAGTTACGGGCATTTCTCTGCGGCGCCGACCATACATCAACCTTCTGCGCCGAAAAAAAATCAACTTTTGTTCTAAAGCTCGAAATGGGATGAGAGTTAAACCATTCGTTTGTTCACGATGAGAGGAATCCAAAAATGTCCTAGTTTTCGCATTTTGGGCAATTTTTGGCCGACTTACGGGCGTTTTTCTTCATCAACTAACCAGGCAGCAAAAAAGCTATCTCCCGTCCAAATGCTCGAAATGGGATGACAAAAAAACCATTCGTTTGTTCATGACGAGAGGATTCCGAAAATGTATGAGTTTTTGCATTTTGAGCGATTTTCGAAAAAGTTGACTGAATTTTTTATCAAAAATCTACCCTTCACAGCAAAAAACCAACTTCCACCCAAATGCTCGAAATGGGATGGTAAAAAAACCATTCCATAGTGCTTGACGAGAGGATTCCGAAAATGTATTAGTTTTTGCATTTTGAGCAATTCCCGACCCAGTAACCAGCATTTTCCTCAATCTGCAATACGCGAAAACCAATATTATCTCTCACCCAAATGCTCGAAATCGAATGGTAAAAAAACCATTCGATAGTGCTTGACGAGAGGATTTCAAAAATGTATTAGTTTTTGCATTTCGGGTGATTTTCGAAAAAGTTACCAGAATTTTTGTGCGCGAGGTCTCCCCCGAAAATCTACCCTCCACAGCAAAAAACCAACTTCCGCCCAAATGCTCGAATTGGGATGGTCAAAAAACCATTCGATTGTTCATGACGAGAGGATTCCAAAAATGTATTAGTTTTTGAAATTTGAGCGATTTTCGACCGAGTTACGGGCATTTCTCTGCGGCGCGGCGGCGGCGCCGAACATACATCGACCTTCCGACTCAACTTTTGTTCTAATGCTCCAATTTGGATCGTGAAAAACCATTCGATTCGTCTCGACGAGAGGATTCCAAAATGTATTCCTTTTTGAAATTTGAGCGATTTTCGACCGAGTTACGGGCATTTCTCTGCGGCGCGGCGGCGGCGCCGACCATACATCGACCTTCCGACTCAACTTTTGTTCTAATGCTCCAATTTGGATCGTGAAAAAACCATTCGATTCGTCTCGACGAGAGGATTCCAAAAATGTATCAGTTTTTGCATTTTGGGTGATTTTCGAAAAAGTTGCCTGAATTTTTTATCAAAATCTACCCTTCACAGCAAAAAACCAACTTCCACCCAAATGCTCGAAATGGGATGGTAAAAAAACCATTCCATAGTGCTTGACGAGAGGATTCCGAAAATGTATTAGTTTTTGCATTTTGAGCAATTCCCGACCCAGTAACCAGCATTTTCCTCAATCTGCAATATGCGAAAACCAATATTATCTCTCACCCAAATGCTCGAAATCGAATGGTAAAAAAACCATTCGATAGTGCTTGACGAGAGGATTTCAAAAATGTATTAGTTTTTGCATTTCGGGTGATTTTCGAAAAAGTTACCAGAATTTTTGTGCGCGAGGTCTCCCCGAAAATCTACCCTCCACAGCAAACCAACTTCCGCCCAAATGCTCGAATTGGGACGGTAAAAAAACCACTCATTTGTTCATGACGAGAGGATTCCAAAAATGTATTAGTTTTTGAAATTTGAGCGATTTTCGACCGAGTTACGGGCATTTCTCTGCGGCGCGGCGGCGGCGCCGACCATACATCGACCTTCCGACTCAACTTTTGTTCTAATGCTCCAATTTGGATCGTGAAAAAACCATTCGAATCGTCTCGACGAGAGGATCCCAAAAATGTATTAGTTTTTGAAATTTGAGCGATTTTCGACCGAAATACGGGCATTTCTCTGCGGCGCGGCGGCGGCGCCGACCATACATCGACCTTCCGACTCAACTTTTGTTCTAATGCTCCAATCTGGATTGTGAAAAAACCATTCGATTCGTCTCGACGAGAGGATTCCAAAAATGTATTAGTTTTTGAAATTTGAGCGATTTTCGACCGAGTTACGGGCATTTCTCTGCGGCGCGGCGGCGGCGCCGACCATACATCGACCTTCCGACTCAACTTTTGTTCTAATGCTCCAATTTGGATCGTGAAAAAACCATTCGATTCGTCTCGACGAGAGGATTCCAAAAATGTATTAGTTTTTGAAATTTGAGCGATTTTCGACCGAGTTACGGGCATTTCTTTGCGGCGCGGCGGCGGCGCCGACTATACATCGACCTTCCGACTCAACTTTTGTTCTAATGCTCCAATTTGGATCGTGAAAAAACCATTCGATTCGTCTCGACGAGAGGATTCCGAAAATGTATCAGTTTTTGCATTTTGGGTGATTTTCGAAAAAGTTGCCTGAATTTTTCCTCAAAAATCTACCCTTCACAGCAAAATACCAACTTCCACCCAAATGCTCGAAATGGGATGGTAAAAAAACCATTCCATAGTGCTTGACGAGAGGATTCCGAAAATGTATTAGTTTTTGCATTTTGAGCAATTCCCGACCCAGTAACCAGCATTTTACTCAATCTGCAATATGCGAAAACCAATATTATCTCTCACCCAAATGCTCGGCATTTCTCTGCGGCGCCGACCATACATCAACCTTCTGCGCCGAAAAAATCAACTTTTGTTCTAAAGCTCGAAATGGGATGAGAGTTAAACCATTCGTTTGTTCACGATGAGAGGAATCCAAAAATGTCCTAGTTTTCGCATTTTGGGCAATTTTTGGCCGACTTACGGGCGTTTTTATTAAACAACTAACCACTCACCAAAAAAGCTATCTCCCCTCCAAATTCACGAAAAGGGATTACCAAAAAACCATTAGATCTTGCTTGACTAGAGGATTCCAAAAATGTATTAGTTTTTGCATTTTGGGTGATTTTCGAAAAAGTTACCAGAATTTTTGTGCGCGAGGTCACAAAAATGTATTAGTTTTTGAAATTTGAGCGATTTTCGACCGAGTTACGGGCATTTCTTTGCGGCGCGGCGGCGGCGCCGCCCATACATCGACCTTCCGACTCAACTTTTGTTCTAATGCTCCAATTTGGATCGTGAAAAAACCATTCGATCCGTCGCGACGAGAGGATTCCGAAAATGTATCAGTTTTTGCATTTTGGGTGATTTTCGAAAAAGTTGCCTGAATTTTTCCTCAAAAATCTACCCTTCACAGCAAAAATCCAACTTCCACCCAAATGCTCGAAATGGGATGACAAAAAAACCATTCGTTTGTTCATGACGAGAGGATTCCGAAAATGTATTAGTTTTTGAAATTTGAGTGATTTTCGAACGAGTTACGGGCATTTTTCTGCGCGCCGACCATACATCAACCTTCCGCGCCGGAAAAAAAATCAACTTTTGTTCTATTGCTCGAAATGGGATGAGAGTTAAACCATTCGTTTGTTCACGATGAGAGGAATCCAAAAATGTCCTAGGTTTCGCATTTTGGGCAATTTTTGGCCGACTTACGGGCGTTTTTCTTCATCAACTAACCAGGCCGCCAACAAGCAAACTCCCGGCCAAATGCTCGAAATGGGATGACAAAAAAACCATTCGTTTGTTCATGACGAGAGGATTCCGAAAATGTATGAGTTTTTGCATTTTGAGCGATTTTCGAAAAAGTTGCCTGAATTTTTTATCAAAAATCTACCCTTCACAGCAAAAAACCAACTTCCACCCAAATGCTCGAAATGGGATGGTAAAAACCATTCCATAGTGCTTGACGAGAGGATTCCGAAAATGTATTAGTTTTTGCATTTTGAGCAATTCCCGACCCAGTAACCAGCATTTTCCTCAATCTGCAATACGCGAAAACCAATATTATCTCTCACCCAAATGCTCGAAATCGAATGGTAAAAAACCATTCGATAGTGCTTGACGAGAGGATTTCAAAAATGTATTAGTTTTTGCATTTCGGGTGATTTTCGAAAAAGTTACCAGAATTTTTGTGCGCGAGGTCTCCCCGAAAATCTACCCTCCACAGCAAAAACCAACTTCCGCCCAAATGCTCGAATTGGGACGGTAAAAACCACTCGTTTGTTCATGACGAGAGGATTCCAAAAATGTATTAGTTTTTGAAATTTGAGCGATTTTCGACCGAGTTACGGGCATTTCTCTGCGGCGCGGCGGCGGCGCCGAACATACATCGACCTTCCGACTCAACTTTCGTTCTAATGCTCCAAAATTTTTCGTAAAAAAACCATTCGATTCGTCTCGGCGAGAGGATTCCAAAATGTATGCCTTTCTGAAATTTGAGCGATTTTCGACCGAGTTACGGGCATGTCTCTGCGGCGCGGCGGCGGCGCCGACCATACATCGACCTTCCGACTCAACTTTTGTTCTAATGCTCCAATTTGGATCGTGAAAAAACCATTCGATTCGTCTCGACGAGAGGATTCCAAAATGTATCAGTTTTTGCATTTTGGGTGATTTTCGAAAAAGTTGCCTGAATTTTTTATCAAAAATCTACCCTTCACAGCAAAAAACCAACTTCCACCCAAATGCTCGACCTGGGATGGGAAAAAAACCATTCCATAGTGCTTGAGGAGAGGATTCCGAAACTGTATTAGTTTTTGCCTTGTGAGCGATTCGCGACCCCGTCGCCAGCATTTTCCTCAATCTGCAATATGCGAAAACCAATATTATCTCTCACCCAAATGCTCGAAATCGAATGGTAAAAAACCATTCGATAGTGCTTGACGAGAGGATTCCAAAAATGTATTAGTTTTTGCATTTTGGGTGATTTTCGAAAAAGTTACCAGAATTTTTGTGCGCGAGGTCTCCCCCGAAAATCTACCCTCCACAGCAAAAAACCAACTTCCGCCCAAATGCTCGAATTGGGACGGTAAAAAAACCACTCATTTGTTCATGACGAGAGGATTCCAAAAATGTATTAGTTTTTGAAATTTGAGCGATTTTCGACCGAGTTACGGGCATTTCTCTGCGGCGCGGCGGCGGCGCCGACCATACATCGACCTTCCGACTCAACTTTTGTTCTAATGCTCCAATTTGGATCGTGAAAAAACCATTCGAATCGTCTCGACGAGAGGATCCCAAAAATGTATTAGTTTTTGAAATTTGAGCGATTTTCGACCGAAATACGGGCATTTCTCTGCGGCGCGGCGGCGGCGCCGACCATACATCGACCTTCCGACTCAACTTTTGTTCTAATGCTCCAATCTGGATTGTGAAAAAACCATTCGATTCGTCTCGACGAGAGGATTCCAAAAATGTATTAGTTTTTGAAATTTGAGCGATTTTCGACCGAGTTACGGGCATTTCTCTGCGGCGCGGCGGCGGCGCCGACCATACATCGACCTTCCGACTCAACTTTTGTTCTAATGCTCCAATTTGGATCGTGAAAAACCATTCGATTCGTCTCGACGAGAGGATTCCAAAAATGTATTAGTTTTTGAAATTTGAGCGATTTTCGACCGAGTTACGGGCATTTCTTTGCGGCGCGGCGGCGCCGACGATACATCGACCTTCCGACTCAACTTTTGTTCTAATGCTCCAATTTGGATCGTGAAAAAACCATTCGATTCGTCTCGACGAGAGGATTCCGAAAATGTATCAGTTTTTGCATTTTGGGTGATTTTCGAAAAAGTTGCCTGAATTTTTCCTCAAAAATCTACCCTTCACAGCAAAATACCAACTTCCACCCAAATGCTCGAAATGGGATGGTAAAAACCATTCCATAGTGCTTGACGAGAGGATTCCGAAAATGTATTAGTTTTTGCATTTTGAGCAATTCCCGACCCAGTAACCAGCATTTTACTCAATCTGCAATATGCGAAAACCAATATTATCTCTCACCCAAATGCTCGAAATCGAATGGTAAAACCATTCGATAGTGCTTGACGAGAGGATTCCAAAAATGTATTAGTTTTTGCATTTTGGGTGATTTTCGAAAAAGTTACCAGAATTTTTGTGCGCGAGGTCACCCCGAAAATCTACCCTTCACAGCAAAAACCAACTTCCGCCCAAATGCTCGAATTGGGACGGTAAAAAAACCACTCGTTTGTTCATGACGAGAGGATTCCAAAAATGTATTAGTTTTTGAATTTTGAGCGATTTTCGACCGAGTTACGGGCATTTCTTTGCGGCGCGGCGGCGGCGCCGTACCATACATCGACCTTCCGACTCAACTTTTTGTTCTAATGCTCCAATTTGGATCGTGAAAAAACCATTCGATTCGTCTCGACGAGAGGATTCCCAAAATGTATTAGTTTTTGCATTTTGGGTGATTTTCGAAAAAGTTGCCTGAATTTTTCCTCAAAAATCTACCCTTCACAGCAAAAAACCAACTTCCCCCCAAATGCTCGAATTGGGATGTCAAAAAAACCACTCGTTTGTTCATGACGAGAGGATTCCGAAAATGTATGAGTTTTTGCATTTTGAGCGATTTTCGACCGAGTTACGGGCATTTCTTTGCGGCGCGGCGGCGCCGACTATACATCGACCTTCCGACTCAACTTTTGTTCTAATGCTCCAATTTGGATCGTGAAAAAACCATTCGATTCGTCTCGACGAGAGGATTCCGAAAATGTATCAGTTTTTGCATTTTGGGTGATTTTCGAAAAAGTTGCCTGAATTTTTCCTCAAAAATCTACCCTTCACAGCAAAATACCAACTTCCACCCAAATGCTCGAAATGGGATGGTAAAAAAACCATTCCATAGTGCTTGACGAGAGGATTCCGAAAATGTATTAGTTTTTGCATTTTGAGCAATTCCCGACCCAGTAACCAGCATTTTACTCAATCTGCAATATGCGAAAACCAATATTATCTCTCACCCAAATGCTCGGCATTTCTCTGCGGCGCCGACCATACATCAACCTTCTGCGCCGAAAAAATCAACTTTTGTTCTAAAGCTCGAAATGGGATGAGAGTTAAACCATTCGTTTGTTCACGATGAGAGGAATCCAAAAATGTCCTAGTTTTCGCATTTTGGGCAATTTTTGGCCGACTTACGGGCGTTTTTCTTCATCAACTAACCAGGCAGCAAAAAAGCTATCTCCCGTCCAAATGCTCGAAATGGGATGACAAAAAAACCATTCGATAGTGCTTGACGAGAGGATTCCAAAAATGTATTAGTTTTTGCATTTTGGGTGATTTTCGAAAAAGTTACCAGAATTTTTGTGCGCGAGGTCACAAAAATGTATTAGTTTTTGAAATTTGAGCGATTTTCGACCGAGTTACGGGCATTTCTTTGCGGCGCGGCGGCGGCGCCGCCCATACATCGACCTTCCGACTCAACTTTTGTTCTAATGCTCCAATTTGGATCGTGAAAAAACCATTCGATCCGTCGCGACGAGAGGATTCCGAAAATGTATCAGTTTTTGCATTTTGGGTGATTTTCGAAAAAGTTGCCTGAATTTTTCCTCAAAAATCTACCCTTCACAGCAAAAATCCAACTTCCACCCAAATGCTCGAAATGGGATGACAAAAAAACCATTCGTTTGTTCATGACGAGAGGATTCCAAAAATGTATTAGTTTTTGAAATTTGAGCGGTTTTCGACCGAGTTACGGGCATTTCTCTGCGGCGCCGACCATACATCAACCTTCTGCGCCGAAAAAAAATCAACTTTTGTTCTAAAGCTCGAAATGGGATGAGAGTTAAACCATTCGTTTGTTCACGATGAGAGGAATCCAAAAATGTCCTAGTTTTCGCATTTTGGGCAATTTTTGGCCGAGTTATGGGCGTTTTTCTTCATCAACTAACCAGGCAGCAACAAAGCTATCGCCCGTCCAAATGCTCGAAATGGGATGACAAAAAAACCATTCGTTTGTTCATGACGAGAGGAGTCCGAAACTGTATGAGTTTTTGCATTTTGAGCGATTTTCGAAAAAGTTGCCTGAATTTTTTTATCAAAAATCTACCCTTCACAGCAAAAAACCAACTTCCACCCAAATGCTCGAAATGGGATGGTAAAAAAACCATTCCATAGTGCTTGACGAGAGGATTCCGAAAATGTATTAGTTTTTGCATTTTGAGCAATTCCCGACCCAGTAACCAGCATTTTCCTCAATCTGCAATACGCGAAAACCAATATTATCTCTCACCCAAATGCTCGAAATCGAATGGTAAAAAAACCATTCGATAGTGCTTGACGAGAGGATTTCAAAAATGTATTAGTTTTTGCATTTCGGGTGATTTTCGAAAAAGTTACCAGAATTTTTGTGCGCGAGGTCTCCCCCGAAAATCTACCCTCCACAGCAAAAAACCAACTTCCGCCCAAATGCTCGAATTGGGACGGTAAAAAAACCACTCGTTTGTTCATGACGAGAGGATTCCAAAAATGTATTAGTTTTTGAAATTTGAGCGATTTTCGACCGAGTTACGGGCATTTCTCTGCGGCGCGGCGGCGGCATGAACATACATCGACCTTCCGACTCAACTTTGGTTCTAATGCTCCAATTTGGATCGTGAAAAAACCATTCGATTCGTCTCGACGAGAGGATTCCAAAAATGTATTCCTTTTTGAAATTTGAGCGATTTTCGACCGAGTTACGGGCATTTCTCTGCGGCGCGGCGGCGGCGCCGACCATACATCGACCTTCCGACTCAACTTTTGTTCTAATGCTCCAATTTGGATCGTGAAAAAACCATTCGATTCGTCTCGACGAGAGGATTCCAAAAATGTATCAGTTTTTGCATTTTGGGTGATTTTCGAAAAAGTTGCCTGAATTTTTTATCAAAAATCTACCCTTCACAGCAAAAACCAACTTCCACCCAAATGCTCGAAATGGGATGGTAAAAAAACCATTCCATAGTGCTTGACGAGAGGATTCCGAAAATGTATTAGTTTTTGCATTTTGAGCAATTCCCGACCCAGTAACCAGCATTTTCCTCAATCTGCAATATGCGAAAACCAATATTATCTCTCACCCAAATGCTCGAAATCGAATGGTAAAAAACCATTCGATAGTGCTTGACGAGAGGATTTCAAAAATGTATTAGTTTTTGCATTTCGGGTGATTTTCGAAAAAGTTACCAGAATTTTTGTGCGCGAGGTCTCCCCGAAAATCTACCCTCCACAGCAAAAACCAACTTCCGCCCAAATGCTCGAATTGGGACGGTAAAACCACTCATTTGTTCATGACGAGAGGATTCCAAAAATGTATTAGTTTTTGAAATTTGAGCGATTTTCGACCGAGTTACGGGCATTTCTCTGCGGCGCGGCGGCGCCGACCATACATCGACCTTCCGACTCAACTTTTGTTCTAATGCTCCAATTTGGATCGTGAAAAAACCATTCGAATCGTCTCGACGAGAGGATCCCAAAAATGTATTAGTTTTTGAAATTTGAGCGATTTTCGACCGAAATACGGGCATTTCTCTGCGGCGCGGCGGCGGCGCCGACGATACATCGACCTTCCGACTCAACTTTTGTTCTAATGCTCCAATCTGGATTGTGAAAAACCATTCGATTCGTCTCGACGAGAGGATTCCAAAAATGTATTAGTTTTTGAAATTTGAGCGATTTTCGACCGAGTTACGGGCATTTCTCTGCGGCGCGGCGGCGCCGACCATACATCGACCTTCCGACTCAACTTTTGTTCTAATGCTCCAATTTGGATCGTGAAAAAACCATTCGATTCGTCTCGACGAGAGGATTCCAAAAATGTATTAGTTTTTGAAATTTGAGCGATTTTCGACCGAGTTACGGGCATTTCTTTGCGGCGCGGCGGCGGCGCCGACTATACATCGACCTTCCGACTCAACTTTTGTTCTAATGCTCCAATTTGGATCGTGAAAAAACCATTCGATTCGTCTCGACGAGAGGATTCCGAAAATGTATCAGTTTTTGCATTTTGGGTGATTTTCGAAAAAGTTGCCTGAATTTTTCCTCAAAAATCTACCCTTCACAGCAAAATACCAACTTCCACCCAAATGCTCGAAATGGGATGGTAAAAAAACCATTCCATAGTGCTTGACGAGAGGATTCCGAAAATGTATTAGTTTTTGCATTTTGAGCAATTCCCGACCCAGTAACCAGCATTTTACTCAATCTGCAATATGCGAAAACCAATATTATCTCTCACCCAAATGCTCGAAATCGAATGGTAAAAAAACCATTCGATAGTGCTTGACGAGAGGATTCCAAAAATGTATTATTTTTTGCATTTTGGGTGATTTTCGAAAAAGTTACCAGAATTTTTGTGCGCGAGGTCACCCCCGAAAATCTACCCTTCACAGCAAAAAACCAACTTCCGCCCAAATGCTCGAATTGGGACGGTAAAAAAACCACTCGTTTGTTCATGACGAGAGGATTCCAAAAATGTATTAGTTTTTGAAATTTGAGCGATTTTCGACCGAGTTACGGGCATTTCTCTGCGGCGCGGCGGCGGCGCCGACCATACATCGACCTTCCGACTCAACTTTTGTTCTAATGCTCCAATTTGGATCGTGAAAAAACCATTCGATTCGTCTCGACGAGAGGATTCCAAAAATGTATTAGTTTTTGAAATTTGAGCGATTTTCGACCGAGTAACGGGCATTTCTCTGCGGCGCGGCGGCGGCGCCGACCATACATCGACCTTCCGACTCAACTTTTGTTCTAATGCTCCAATTTGGATTGTGAAAAAACCATTCGATCCGTCTCGACGAGAGGATTCCAAAAATGTATTAGTTTTTGCATTTTGGGTGATTTTCGAAAAAGTTGCCTGAATTTTTCCTCAAAAATCTACCCTTCACAGCAAAAATCCAACTTCCACCCAAATGCTCGAAATGGGATGACAAAAAAACCATTCGTTTGTTCATGACGAGAGGATTCCGAAAATGTATGAGTTTTTGCATTTTGAGCGATTTTCGACCGAGTTACGGGCATTTCTCTGTGGCGCGGCGCGGCGCCGACCATCCATCGACCTTCCGACTCAACTTTTGTTCTAATGCTCCAATTTGGATCGTGAAAAAACCATTCGATTCGTCTCGACGAGAGGATTCCAAAAATGTATTAGTTTTTGAAATTTGAGCGGTTTTCGACCGAGTTACGGGCATTTCTCTGCGGCGCCGACCATACATCAACCTTCTGCGCCGAAAAAAAATCAACTTTTGTTCTAAAGCTCGAAATGGGATGAGAGTTAAACCATTCGTTTGTTCACGATGAGAGGAATCCAAAAATGTCCTAGTTTTCGTATTTTGGGCAATTTTTGGCCGACTTACGGGCGTTTTTCTTCATCAACTAACCAGGCAGCAAAAAAGCTATCTCCCGTCCAAATGCTCGAAATGGGATGACAAAAAAACCATTCGTTTGTTCATGACGAGAGGATTCCGAAAATGTATGAGTTTTTGCATTTTGAGCGATTTTCGACCGAGTTACGGGCATTTCTCTGTGGCGCGGCGCGGCGCCGACCATACATCGACCTTCCGACTCAACTTTTGTTCTAATGCTCCGATTTGGATCTTGAAAAAACCATACGATACGTCTCTACGAGAGGATTCCAAAAATGTATTAGTTTTTGCATTTTGAGCGATTTTCGACCGAGTTACGGGCATTTCTCTGCGGCGCCGACCATACATCGACCTTCTGCGCCGAAAAAATCAACTTTTGTTCTAAAGCTCGAAATGGGATGAGAGTTAAACCATTCGTTTGTTCACGATGAGAGGAATCCAAAAATGTCCTAGTTTTCGCATTTTGGGCAATTTTTGGCCGACTTACGGGCGTTTTTCTTCATCAACTAACCAGGCAGCAAAAAAGCTATCTCCCGTCCAAATGCTCGAAATGGGATGAAAAAAAAACCATTCGTTTGTTCATGACGAGAGGATTCCGAAAATGTATGAGTTTTTGCATTTTGAGCGATTTTCGACCGAGTTACGGGCATTTCTCTGCGGCGCGGCGCGGCGCCGACCATACATCGACCTTCCGACTCAACTTTTGTTCTAATGCTCCAATTTGGATCGTGAAAAAACCATTCGATTCGTCTCGACGAGAGGATTCCAAAAATGTATTAGTTTTTGCATTTTGAGCGATTTTCGACCGAGTTACGGGCATTTCTCTGCGGCGCCGACCATACATCAACCTTCCGCGCGGAAAAATCAACTTTTGTTCTAAAGCTCGAAATGGGATGAGAGTTAAACCATTCGTTTGTTCACGATGAGAGGAATCCAAAAATGTCCTAGTTTTCGCATTTTGGGCAATTTTTGGCCGACTTACGGGCGTTTTTCTTCATCAACTAACCAGGCAGCAAAAAAGCTATCTCCCGTCCAAATGCTCGAAATGGGATGACAAAAAAACCATTCGTTTGTTCATGACGAGAGGATTCCGAAAATGTATGAGTTTTTGCATTTTGAGCGATTTTCGACCGAGTTACGGGCATTTCTCTGTGGCGCGGCGCGGCGCCGCCGACCATACATCGACCTTCCGACTCAACTTTTGTTCTAATGCTCCAATTTGGATCGTGAAAAAACCATTCGATTCGTCTCGACGAGAGGATTCCAAAAATGTATTAGTTTTTGCATTTTGAGCGATTTTCGACCGAGTTACGGGCATTTCTCTGCGGCGCCGACCATACATCAACCTTCTGCGCCGAAAAAAAATCAACTTTTGTTCTAAAGCTCGAAATGGGATGAGAGTTAAACCATTCGTTTGTTCACGATGAGAGGAATCCAAAAATGTCCTAGTTTTCGCATTTTGGGCAATTTTTGGCCGACTTACGGGCGTTTTTCTTCATCAACTAACCAGGCAGCAAAAAAGCTATCTCCCGTCCAAATGCTCGAAATGGGATGACAAAAAAACCATTCGTTTGTTCATGACGAGAGGATTCCGAAAATGTATGAGTTTTTGCATTTTGAGCGATTTTCGACCGAGTTACGGGCAGGTCTCTGGGGCGCGGCGCGGCGCCGACCATACATCGACCTTCCGACTCAACTTTTGTTCTAATGCTCCAATTTGGATCGTGAAAAAACCATTCGATTCGTCTCGACGAGAGGATTCCAAAAATGTATTAGTTTTTGCATTTTGAGCGATTTTCGACCGAGTTACGGGCATTTCTCTGCGGCGCCGACCATACATCAACCTTCTGCGCCGAAAAAAAATCAACTTTTGTTCTAAAGCTCGAAATGGGATGAGAGTTAAACCATTCGTTTGTTCACGATGAGAGGAATCCAAAAATGTCCTAGTTTTCGCATTTTGGGCAATTTTTGGCCGACTTACGGGCGTGTTTCTTCATCAACTAACCAGGCAGCCAAAAAGCTATCTCCCCTCCCAATGCTCGAAAAGGGCTGACAAAAACCATTCGTTTGTTCATGACGAGAGGATTCCGAAAATGTATGAGTTTTTGCATTTTGAGCGATTTTCGACCGAGTTACGGGCATTTCTCTGTGGCGCGGCGCGGCGCCGCCGACCATACATCGACCTTCCGACTCAACTTTTGTTCTAATGCTCCAATTTGGATCGTGAAAAAACCATTCGATTCGTCTCTACGAGAGGATTCCAAAAATGTATTGGTTTTTGCATTTTGAGCGATTTTCGACCGAGTTACGGGCATTTCTCTGCGGCGCCGACCATACATCAACCTTCTGCGCCGAAAAAAAATCAACTTTTGTTCTAAAGCTCGAAATGGGATGAGAGTTAAACCATTCGTTTGTTCACGATGAGAGGAATCCAAAAATGTCCTAGTTTTCGCATTTTGGGCAATTTTTGGCCGACTTACGGGCGTTTTTCTTCATCAACTAACCAGGCAGCAAATAGCTATCTCCCGTCCAAATGCTCGAAATGGGATGACAAAAAAACCATTCGTTTGTTCATGACGAGAGGATTCCGAAAATGTATGAGTTTTTGCATTTTGAGCGATTTTCGACCGAGTTACGGGCATTTCTCTGTGGCGCGGCGCGGCGCCGACCATACATCGACCTTCCGACTCAACTTTTGTTCTAATGCTCCAATTTGGATCGTGAAAAAACCATTCGATTCGTCTCGACGAGAGGATTCCAAAAATGTATTAGTTTTTGAATTTTGAGCGATTTTCGACCGAGTTACGGGCATTTCTCTGCGGCGCGGCGCGGCGCCGACCATACATCGACCTTCCGCATCGG
>JAZDXF010000169.1:0-29715 GCA_038380155.1 Pseudococcus jackbeardsleyi
AAAATAAATCAACAATTTTTTCAATTTTTAAGCTACAGAAGCTGAATAAAATCGCGAAAAAGCGTAAAAAAATGAGCGAAACAAAATTTTATAAATTTAAATAAAACTAAAATTACACTAGATGTCAAATAAAATCAATTCATGAAATTAAATGGTATATAAATCATGTTTAAGTAATTTCAACTTACTCTTGGTAACTTGTTCTGACCGTCAATAAACAAATTTTGTTTTTTTATTCCATTACTCAGCTTCTTTCAATCGTTTGAATTATATCTGCACTTGAAAAAGAAAGAAAAAAGATTATAAAATAATATGATCAATTAAAAAAAAAAGAAGAAAAGAACAAAATGCGGAAAATAACGAAACATATCAAGATTTAACGATCAAAAATCGAAAATGAAAATACATAAAAATCAAGCTAGTAATCATTCCACATTCAAGCAAGAGAAAAATTCTACGTATTAATGAAAGTAATCATCAGGTAAGTAGTTAAGTACCTACCTATAGGTACATATCATATATGAACGCCACATTATTTTAAAAATATTTCTGGAACTTGAAATTTCCTCATATTTGGTGTTAGGTACCTGATCTAATGATCCTAAATTCCACAAAATACATCTTCATCCAAAACCTAATGAAAAATTACACGGATTTTAAGTAATGGTCAGGCTGGAGCTTAAAAAAAAACAAAGCACCAAAACATAACTTGAAAATATTATGAAAAATACTCGAGACAATTGAAAAATGCAACTTCTTACTTTTCCAGGAAAATATATTATCGATCTTTCAGCATAAAAGATCGATGGTAAGTAAATATAATTCAATTGAAAATGGAATTAAAAATCTTCGAAAAAATAGAAAAATGAATTTAAAAAATGTAACCCAGAATAGAATTTAAAATAGAAACTAATTATGTAGGTATGGTAGATGTAATTCCTATAAAAAAAGAAAATTAAAGAAAATTTAGTTCTCACTTCATTCACAATCAATGTGGACGACATAAATCCATAAAAGCTTCTCGAACAGTACCTAGGCACAGAACAAAAGACGACGCTCCATTTTCGAATGTTAATTCACCTAAAAAAAACAATTGAATTGAATTAAGAGGTGAATAAATTCAAAAAATTCACGCCTCCAACCAAATTCGAAATAGGTAGGTAGAAATACATACATCGCATCTTGAATGGTCCTGAATTTGGATAAATGTGACTCGAATTCCAACATTTCTTCATTGAAAATCTGCAACAGAAAAGAACCTAATCAAATCAAAATCGAAAAATACTAAATAGGTACCAAAAATTGATCTGCAACGAGAACGATTCTTAATCATGAAAAGTATACTCGACCAAGAACAAAATGAAACTGAAAACTCATCACTACAGCAAGAGGTCATAAAATTGCACCAAAAAGCTTATTTGTCTCGGTGGACGCGTGAAATGAAAATACATCACATCTAGACATTTAAAATCAACCCTGAAAATTTGAAAATTAATTTGAAAAGGTACATCCAATAGTCAACTATAAACTCCCAATGAAAATCGTCGGAATTGACCGGAAGTCGAAAGTGACCACATCAAAATGACCGCGTCGACGAGCCGAGTCGAATGCCGCCGTCGGCGCGCCGCTGCGGTCACTTCCGGCGGCGCAAACCGCAAAAAACGCTGGAATTGACCGGAAGTCGAAAGTGACCACATCAAAATGACCGCGTCGACGAGCCGAGTCGAATGCCGCCGTCGGCGCGCCGCTGCGGTCACTTCCGGCGGCGCAAACCGCAAAAAACGCTGGAATTGACCGGAAGTCGAAAGTGACCACATCAAAATGACCGCGTCGACGAGCCGAGTCGAATGCCGCCGTCGGCGCGCCGCTGCGGTCACTTCCGGCGGCGCCAACCGCACAAAACGCTGGAATTGACCGGAAGTCGAAAGTGACCACATCAAAATGACCGCGTCGACGAGCCGAGTCGAATGCCGCCGTCGGCGCGCCGCTGCGGTCACTTCCGGCGGCGCAAACCGCAAAAAACGCTGGAATTGACCGGAAGTCGAAAGTGACCACATCAAAATGACCGCGTCGACGAGCCGAGTCGAATGCCGCCGTCGGCGCGCCGCTGCGGTCACTTCCGGCGGCGCAAACCGCAAACATCGATGGTATTTACCGGAAGTCGAAAGTGACCACATCAAAATGACCGCGTCGACGAGCCGAGTCGAATGCCGCCGTCGGCGCGCCGCTGCGGTCACTTCCGGCGGCGCAAACCGCAAAAACGCTGGAATTGACCGGAAGTCGAAAGTGACCACATCAAAATGACCGCGTCGACGAGCCGAGTCGAATGCCGCCGTCGGCGCGCCGCTGCGGTCACTTCCGGCGGCGCAAACCGCAAAAAACGCTGGAATTGACCGGAAGTCGAAAGTGACCACATCAAAATGACCGCGTCGACGAGCCGAGTCGAATGCCGCCGTCGGCGCGCCGCTGCGGTCACTTCCGGCGGCGCAAACCGCAAAAAACGCTGGAATTGACCGGAAGTCGAAAGTGACCACATCAAAATGACCGCGTCGACGAGCCGAGTCGAATGCCGCCGTCGGCGCGCCGCTGCGGTCACTTCCGGCGGCGCAAACCGCAAAAAACGCTGGAATTGACCGGAAGTCGAAAGTGACCACATCAAAATGACCGCGTCGACGAGCCGAGTCGAATGCCGCCGTCGGCGCGCCGCTGCGGTCACTTCCGGCGGCGCAAACCGCAAAAAACGCTGGAATTGACCGGAAGTCGAAAGTGACCACATCAAAATGACCGCGTCGACGAGCCGAGTCGAATGCCGCCGTCGGCGCGCCGCTGCGGTCACTTCCGGCGGCGCAAACCGCAAAAAACGCTGGAATTGACCGGAAGTCGAAAGTGACCACATCAAAATGACCGCGTCGACGAGCCGAGTCGAATGCCGCCGTCGGCGCGCCGCTGCGGTCACTTCCGGCGGCGCAAACCGCAAAAACGCTGGAATTGACCGGAAGTCGAAAGTGACCACATCAAAATGACCGCGTCGACGAGCCGAGTCGAATGCCGCCGTCGGCGCGCCGCTGCGGTCACTTCCGGCGGCGCAAACCGCAAAAAACGCTGGAATTGACCGGAAGTCGAAAGTGACCACATCAAAATGACCGCGTCGACGAGCCGAGTCGAATGCCGCCGTCGGCGCGCCGCTGCGGTCACTTCCGGCGGCGCAAACCGCAAAAACGCTGGAATTGACCGGAAGTCGAAAGTGACCACATCAAAATGACCGCGTCGACGAGCCGAGTCGAATGCCGCCGTCGGCGCGCCGCTGCGGTCACTTCCGGCGGCGCAAACCGCAAAAAACGCTGGAATTGACCGGAAGTCGAAAGTGACCACATCAAAATGACCGCGTCGACGAGCCGAGTCGAATGCCGCCGTCGGCGCGCCGCTGCGGTCACTTCCGGCGGCGCAAACCGCAAAAACGCTGGAATTGACCGGAAGTCGAAAGTGACCACATCAAAATGACCGCGTCGACGAGCCGAGTCGAATGCCGCCGTCGGCGCGCCGCTGCGGTCACTTCCGGCGGCGCAAACCGCAAAAACGCTGGAATTGACCGGAAGTCGAAAGTGACCACATCAAAATGACCGCGTCGACGAGCCGAGTCGAATGCCGCCGTCGGCGCGCCGCTGCGGTCACTTCCGGCGGCGCAAACCGCAAAAAACGCTGGAATTGACCGGAAGTCGAAAGTGACCACATCAAAATGACCGCGTCGACGAGCCGAGTCGAATGCCGCCGTCGGCGCGCCGCTGCGGTCACTTCCGGCGGCGCAAACCGCAAAAAACGCTGGAATTGACCGGAAGTCGAAAGTGACCACATCAAAATGACCGCGTCGACGAGCCGAGTCGAATGCCGCCGTCGGCGCGCCGCTGCGGTCACTTCCGGCGGCGCAAACCGCAAAAAACGCTGGAATTGACCGGAAGTCGAAAGTGACCACATCAAAATGACCGCGTCGACGAGCCGAGTCGAATGCCGCCGTCGGCGCGCCGCTGCGGTCACTTCCGGCGGCGCAAACCGCAAAAAACGCTGGAATTGACCGGAAGTCGAAAGTGACCACATCAAAATGACCGCGTCGACGAGCCGAGTCGAATGCCGCCGTCGGCGCGCCGCTGCGGTCACTTCCGGCGGCGCAAACCGCAAAAAACGCTGGAATTGACCGGAAGTCGAAAGTGACCACATCAAAATGACCGCGTCGACGAGCCGAGTCGAATGCCGCCGTCGGCGCGCCGCTGCGGTCACTTCCGGCGGCGCAAACCGCAAAAAACGCTGGAATTGACCGGAAGTCGAAAGTGACCACATCAAAATGACCGCGTCGACGAGCCGAGTCGAATGCCGCCGTCGGCGCGCCGCTGCGGTCACTTCCGGCGGCGCAAACCGCAAAAAACGCTGGAATTGACCGGAAGTCGAAAGTGACCACATCAAAATGACCGCGTCGACGAGCCGAGTCGAATGCCGCCGTCGGCGCGCCGCTGCGGTCACTTCCGGCGGCGCAAACCGCAAAAACGCTGGAATTGACCGGAAGTCGAAAGTGACCACATCAAAATGACCGCGTCGACGAGCCGAGTCGAATGCCGCCGTCGGCGCGCCGCTGCGGTCACTTCCGGCGGCGCAAACCGCAAAAACGATGGAATTGACCGGAAGTCGAAAGTGACCACATCAAAATGACCGCGTCGACGAGCCGAGTCGAATGCCGCCGTCGGCGCGCCGCTGCGGTCACTTCCGGCGGCGCAAACCGCAAAAAACGCTGGAATTGACCGGAAGTCGAAAGTGACCACATCAAAATGACCGCGTCGACGAGCCGAGTCGAATGCCGCCGTCGGCGCGCCGCTGCGGTCACTTCCGGCGGCGCAAACCGCAAAAACGCTGGAATTGACCGGAAGTCGAAAGTGACCACATCAAAATGACCGCGTCGACGAGCCGAGTCGAATGCCGCCGTCGGCGCGCCGCTGCGGTCACTTCCGGCGGCGCAAACCGCAAAAAACGCTGGAATTGACCGGAAGTCGAAAGTGACCACATCAAAATGACCGCGTCGACGAGCCGAGTCGAATGCCGCCGTCGGCGCGCCGCTGCGGTCACTTCCGGCGGCGCAAACCGCAAAAACGCTGGAATTGACCGGAAGTCGAAAGTGACCACATCAAAATGACCGCGTCGACGAGCCGAGTCGAATGCCGCCGTCGGCGCGCCGCTGCGGTCACATCCGGCGGCGCAAACCGCAAAATACGCTGGAATTGACCGGTAGTCGAAAGTGACCACATCAAAATGACCGCGTCGACGAGCCGAGTCGAATGCCGCCGTCGGCGCGCCGCTGCGGTCACTTCCGGCGGCGCAAACCGCAAAACACGCTGGAATTGACCGGAAGTCGAAAGTGACCACATCAAAATGACCGCGTCGACGAGCCGAGTCGAATGCCGCCGTCGGCGCGCCGCTGCGGTCACTTCCGGCGGCGCAAACCGCAAAAAACGCTGGAATTGACCGGAAGTCGAAAGTGACCACATCAAAATGACCGCGTCGACGAGCCGAGTCGAATGCCGCCGTCGGCGCGCCGCTGCGGTCACTTCCGGCGGCGCAAACCGCAAAAACGCTGGAATTGACCGGAAGTCGAAAGTGACCACATCAAAATGACCGCGTCGACGAGCCGAGTCGAATGCCGCCGTCGGCGCGCCGCTGCGGTCACTGACGTCGGCGCAAACCGCTAAAAACGCTGGAATTGACCGGAAGTCGAAAGTGACCACATCAAAATGACCGCGTCGACGAGCCGAGTCGAATGCCGCCGTCGGCGCGCCGCTGCGGTCACTTCCGGCGGCGCAAACCGCAAAAACGCTGGAATTGACCGGAAGTCGAAAGTGACCACATCAAAATGACCGCGTCGACGAGCCGAGTCGAATGCCGCCGTCGGCGCGCCGCTGCGGTCACTTCCGGCGGCGCAAACCGCAAAAAACGCTGGAATTGACCGGAAGTCGAAAGTGACCACATCAAAATGACCGCGTCGACGAGCCGAGTCGAATGCCGCCGTCGGCGCGCCGCTGCGGTCACTTCCGGCGGCGCAAACCGCAAAAAACGCTGGAATTGACCGGAAGTCGAAAGTGACCACATCAAAATGACCGCGTCGACGAGCCGAGTCGAATGCCGCCGTCGGCGCGCCGCTGCGGTCACTTCCGGCGGCGCAAACCGCAAAAAACGCTGGAATTGACCGGAAGTCGAAAGTGACCACATCAAAATGACCGCGTCGACGAGCCGAGTCGAATGCCGCCGTCGGCGCGCCGCTGCGGTCACTTCCGGCGGCGCAAACCGCAAAAAACGCTGGAATTGACCGGAAGTCGAAAGTGACCACATCAAAATGACCGCGTCGACGAGCCGAGTCGAATGCCGCCGTCGGCGCGCCGCTGCGGTCACTTCCGGCGGCGCAAACCGCAAAAAACGCTGGAATTGACCGGAAGTCGAAAGTGACCACATCAAAATGACCGCGTCGACGAGCCGAGTCGAATGCCGCCGTCGGCGCGCCGCTGCGGTCACTTCCGGCGGCGCAAACCGCAAAAAACGCTGGAATTGACCGGAAGTCGAAAGTGACCACATCAAAATGACCGCGTCGACGAGCCGGAGTCGAATGCCGCCGTCGGCGCGCCGCTGCGGTCACTTCCGGCGGCGCAAACCGCAAAAAACGCTGGAATTGACCGGAAGTCGAAAGTGACCACATCAAAATGACCGCGTCGACGAGCCGAGTCGAATGCCGCCGTCGGCGCGCCGCTGCGGTCACTTCCGGCGGCGCAAACCGCAAAAACGCTGGAATTGACCGGAAGTCGAAAGTGACCACATCAAAATGACCGCGTCGACGAGCCGAGTCGAATGCCGCCGTCGGCGCGCCGCTGCGGTCACTTCCGGCGGCGCAAACCGCAAAAAACGCTGGAATTGACCGGAAGTCGAAAGTGACCACATCAAAATGACCGCGTCGACGAGCCGAGTCGAATGCCGCCGTCGGCGCGCCGCTGCGGTCACTTCCGGCGGCGCAAACCGCAAAAACGCTGGAATTGACCGGAAGTCGAAAGTGACCACATCAAAATGACCGCGTCGACGAGCCGAGTCGAATGCCGCCGTCGGCGCGCCGCTGCGGTCACTTCCGGCGGCGCAAACCGCAAAAACGCTGGAATTGACCGGAAGTCGAAAGTGACCACATCAAAATGACCGCGTCGACGAGCCGAGTCGAATGCCGCCGTCGGCGCGCCGCTGCGGTCACTTCCGGCGGCGCAAACCGCAAAAAACGCTGGAATTGACCGGAAGTCGAAAGTGACCACATCAAAATGACCGCGTCGACGAGCCGAGTCGAATGCCGCCGTCGGCGCGCCGCTGCGGTCACTTCCGGCGGCGCAAACCGCCAAAAACGCTGGAATTGACCGGAAGTCGAAAGTGACCACATCAAAATGACCGCGTCGACGAGCCGAGTCGAATGCCGCCGTCGGCGCGCCGCTGCGGTCACTTCCGGCGGCGCAAACCGCAAAAAACGCTGGAATTGACCGGAAGTCGAAAGTGACCACATCAAAATGACCGCGTCGACGAGCCGAGTCGAATGCCGCCGTCGGCGCGCCGCTGCGGTCACTTCCGGCGGCGCAAACCGCAAAAAACGCTGGAATTGACCGGAAGTCGAAAGTGACCACATCAAAATGACCGCGTCGACGAGCCGAGTCGAATGCCGCCGTCGGCGCGCCGCTGCGGTCACTTCCGGCGGCGCAAACCGCAAAAAACGCTGGAATTGACCGGAAGTCGAAAGTGACCACATCAAAATGACCGCGTCGACGAGCCGAGTCGAATGCCGCCGTCGGCGCGCCGCTGCGGTCACTTCCGGCGGCGCAAACCGCAAAAAACGCTGGAATTGACCGGAAGTCGAAAGTGACCACATCAAAATGACCGCGTCGACGAGCCGAGTCGAATGCCGCCGTCGGCGCGCCGCTGCGGTCACTTCCGGCGGCGCAAACCGCAAAAACGCTGGAATTGACCGGAAGTCGAAAGTGACCACATCAAAATGACCGCGTCGACGAGCCGAGTCGAATGCCGCCGTCGGCGCGCCGCTGCGGTCACTTCCGGCGGCGCAAACCGCAAAAACGCTGGAATTGACCGGAAGTCGAAAGTGACCACATCAAAATGACCGCGTCGACGAGCCGAGTCGAATGCCGCCGTCGGCGCGCCGCTGCGGTCACTTCCGGCGGCGCAAACCGCAAAAACGCTGGAATTGACCGGAAGTCGAAAGTGACCACATCAAAATGACCGCGTCGACGAGCCGAGTCGAATGCCGCCGTCGGCGCGCCGCTGCGGTCACTTCCGGCGGCGCAAACCGCAAAAACGCTGGAATTGACCGGAAGTCGAAAGTGACCACATCAAAATGACCGCGTCGACGAGCCGAGTCGAATGCCGCCGTCGGCGCGCCGCTGCGGTCACTTCCGGCGGCGCAAACCGCAAAAAACGCTGGAATTGACCGGAAGTCGAAAGTGACCACATCAAAATGACCGCGTCGACGAGCCGAGTCGAATGCCGCCGTCGGCGCGCCGCTGCGGTCACTTCCGGCGGCGCAAACCGCAAAAAACGCTGGAATTGACCGGAAGTCGAAAGTGACCACATCAAAATGACCGCGTCGACGAGCCGAGTCGAATGCCGCCGTCGGCGCGCCGCTGCGGTCACTTCCGGCGGCGCAAACCGCCCTAAGCGCGGGAATTGACCGGAAGTCGAAAGTGACCACATCAAAATGACCGCGTCGACGAGCCGAGTCGAATGCCGCCGTCGGCGCGCCGCTGCGGTCACTTCCGGCGGCGCAAACCGCAAAAAACGCTGGAATTGACCGGAAGTCGAAAGTGACCACATCAAAATGACCGCGTCGACGAGCCGAGTCGAATGCCGCCGTCGGCGCGCCGCTGCGGTCACTTCCGGCGGCGCAAACCGCAAAAAACGCTGGAATTGACCGGAAGTCGAAAGTGACCACATCAAAATGACCGCGTCGACGAGCCGAGTCGAATGCCGCCGTCGGCGCGCCGCTGCGGTCACTTCCGGCGGCGCAAACCGCAAAAAACGCTGGAATTGACCGGAAGTCGAAAGTGACCACATCAAAATGACCGCGTCGACGAGCCGAGTCGAATGCCGCCGTCGGCGCGCCGCTGCGGTCACTTCCGGCGGCGCAAACCGCAAAAAACGCTGGAATTGACCGGAAGTCGAAAGTGACCACATCAAAATGACCGCGTCGACGAGCCGAGTCGAATGCCGCCGTCGGCGCGCCGCTGCGGTCACTTCCGGCGGCGCAAACCGCAAAAACGCTGGAATTGACCGGAAGTCGAAAGTGACCACATCAAAATGACCGCGTCGACGAGCCGAGTCGAATGCCGCCGTCGGCGCGCCGCTGCGGTCACTTCCGGCGGCGCAAACCGCAACAAACGCTTGAATTGTCCTGAAGTCGAAAGTGACCACATCAAAATGACCGCGTCGACGAGCCGAGTCGAATGCCGCCGTCGGCGCGCCGCTGCGGTCACTTCCGGCGGCGCAAACCGCAAAAAACGCTGGAATTGACCGGAAGTCGAAAGTGACCACATCAAAATGACCGCGTCGACGAGCCGAGTCGAATGCCGCCGTCGGCGCGCCGCTGCGGTCACTTCCGGCGGCGCAAACCGCAAAAACGCTGGAATTGACCGGAAGTCGAAAGTGACCACATCAAAATGACCGCGTCGACGAGCCGAGTCGAATGCCGCCGTCGGCGCGCCGCTGCGGTCACTTCCGGCGGCGCAAACCGCAAAAACGCTGGAATTGACCGGAAGTCGAAAGTGACCACATCAAAATGACCGCGTCGACGAGCCGAGTCGAATGCCGCCGTCGGCGCGCCGCTGCGGTCACTTCCGGCGGCGCAAACCGCAAAAACGCTGGAATTGACCGGAAGTCGAAAGTGACCACATCAAAATGACCGCGTCGACGAGCCGAGTCGAATGCCGCCGTCGGCGCGCCGCTGCGGTCACTTCCGGCGGCGCAAACCGCAAAAACGCTGGAATTGACCGGAAGTCGAAAGTGACCACATCAAAATGACCGCGTCGACGAGCCGAGTCGAATGCCGCCGTCGGCGCGCCGCTGCGGTCACTTCCGGCGGCGCAAACCGCAAAAACGCTGGAATTGACCGGAAGTCGAAAGTGACCACATCAAAATGACCGCGTCGACGAGCCGAGTCGAATGCCGCCGTCGGCGCGCCGCTGCGGTCACTTCCGGCGGCGCAAACCGCAAAAACGCTGGAATTGACCGGAAGTCGAAAGTGACCACATCAAAATGACCGCGTCGACGAGCCGAGTCGAATGCCGCCGTCGGCGCGCCGCTGCGGTCACTTCCGGCGGCGCAAACCGCAAAAAACGCTGGAATTGACCGGAAGTCGAAAGTGACCACATCAAAATGACCGCGTCGACGAGCCGAGTCGAATGCCGCCGTCGGCGCGCCGCTGCGGTCACTTCCGGCGGCGCAAACCGCAAAAACGCTGGAATTGACCGGAAGTCGAAAGTGACCACATCAAAATGACCGCGTCGACGAGCCGAGTCGAATGCCGCCGTCGGCGCGCCGCTGCGGTCACTTCCGGCGGCGCAAACCGCAAAAAACGCTGGAATTGACCGGAAGTCGAAAGTGACCACATCAAAATGACCGCGTCGACGAGCCGAGTCGAATGCCGCCGTCGGCGCGCCGCTGCGGTCACTTCCGGCGGCGCAAACCGCAAAAACGCTGGAATTGACCGGAAGTCGAAAGTGACCACATCAAAATGACCGCGTCGACGAGCCGAGTCGAATGCCGCCGTCGGCGCGCCGCTGCGGTCACTTCCGGCGGCGCAAACCGCAAAAACGCTGGAATTGACCGGAAGTCGAAAGTGACCACATCAAAATGACCGCGTCGACGAGCCGAGTCGAATGCCGCCGTCGGCGCGCCGCTGCGGTCACTTCCGGCGGCGCAAACCGCAAAAAACGCTGGAATTGACCGGAAGTCGAAAGTGACCACATCAAAATGACCGCGTCGACGAGCCGAGTCGAATGCCGCCGTCGGCGCGCCGCTGCGGTCACTTCCGGCGGCGCAAACCGCAAAAACGCTGGAATTGACCGGAAGTCGAAAGTGACCACATCAAAATGACCGCGTCGACGAGCCGAGTCGAATGCCGCCGTCGGCGCGCCGCTGCGGTCACTTCCGGCGGCGCAAACCGCAAAAACGCTGGAATTGACCGGAAGTCGAAAGTGACCACATCAAAATGACCGCGTCGACGAGCCGAGTCGAATGCCGCCGTCGGCGCGCCGCTGCGGTCACTTCCGGCGGCGCAAACCGCAAAAAACGCTGGAATTGACCGGAAGTCGAAAGTGACCACATCAAAATGACCGCGTCGACGAGCCGAGTCGAATGCCGCCGTCGGCGCGCCGCTGCGGTCACTTCCGGCGGCGCAAACCGCAAAAACGCTGGAATTGACCGGAAGTCGAAAGTGACCACATCAAAATGACCGCGTCGACGAGCCGAGTCGAATGCCGCCGTCGGCGCGCCGCTGCGGTCACTTCCGGCGGCGCAAACCGCAAAAAACGCTGGAATTGACCGGAAGTCGAAAGTGACCACATCAAAATGACCGCGTCGACGAGCCGAGTCGAATGCCGCCGTCGGCGCGCCGCTGCGGTCACTTCCGGCGGCGCAAACCGCAAAAACGCTGGAATTGACCGGAAGTCGAAAGTGACCACATCAAAATGACCGCGTCGACGAGCCGAGTCGAATGCCGCCGTCGGCGCGCCGCTGCGGTCACTTCCGGCGGCGCAAACCGCAAAAACGCTGGAATTGACCGGAAGTCGAAAGTGACCACATCAAAATGACCGCGTCGACGAGCCGAGTCGAATGCCGCCGTCGGCGCGCCGCTGCGGTCACTTCCGGCGGCGCAAACCGCAAAAAACGCTGGAATTGACCGGAAGTCGAAAGTGACCACATCAAAATGACCGCGTCGACGAGCCGAGTCGAATGCCGCCGTCGGCGCGCCGCTGCGGTCACTTCCGGCGGCGCAAACCGCAAAAACGCTGGAATTGACCGGAAGTCGAAAGTGACCACATCAAAATGACCGCGTCGACGAGCCGAGTCGAATGCCGCCGTCGGCGCCCCGCTGCGGTCACTTCAGGCGGCTCAAACCCCAAACAACGCCGTAATTCACCGGAAGTCGAAAGTGACCACATCAAAATGACCGCGTCGACGAGCCGAGTCGAATGCCGCCGTCGGCGCGCCGCTGCGGTCACTTCCGGCGGCGCAAACCGCAAAAACGCTGGAATTGACCGGAAGTCGAAAGTGACCACATCAAAATGACCGCGTCGACGAGCCGAGTCGAATGCCGCCGTCGGCGCGCCGCTGCGGTCACTTCCGGCGGCGCAAACCGCAAAAAACGCTGGAATTGACCGGAAGTCGAAAGTGACCACATCAAAATGACCGCGTCGACGAGCCGAGTCGAATGCCGCCGTCGGCGCGCCGCTGCGGTCACTTCCGGCGGCGCAAACCGCAAAAAACGCTGGAATTGACCGGAAGTCGAAAGTGACCACATCAAAATGACCGCGTCGACGAGCCGAGTCGAATGCCGCCGTCGGCGCGCCGCTGCGGTCACTTCCGGCGGCGCAAACCGCAAAAAACGCTGGAATTGACCGGAAGTCGAAAGTGACCACATCAAAATGACCGCGTCGACGAGCCGAGTCGAATGCCGCCGTCGGCGCGCCGCTGCGGTCACTTCCGGCGGCGCAAACCGCAAAAACGCTGGAATTGACCGGAAGTCGAAAGTGACCACATCAAAATGACCGCGTCGACGAGCCGAGTCGAATGCCGCCGTCGGCGCGCCGCTGCGGTCACTTCCGGCGGCGCAAACCGAAAAAATCGCTGGAATTGACCGTAAGTCGAAAGTGACCACATCAAAATGACCGCGTCGACGAGCCGAGTCGAATGCCGCCGTCGGCGCGCCGCTGCGGTCACTTCCGGCGGCGCAAACCGGCGCAAACCGCCAAAAACGCTGGAATTGACCGGAAGTCGAAAGTGACCACATCAAAATGACCGCGTCGACGAAGAAACCGAGTCGGAAATGCCGCCGTCAGCGCGCCGCTGCGGGTCACTTCCGGCTTGGCGCAAACCGCAAAAAACGCTGAAATTGACCGGAAGTCGAAAGTGACCACATCAAAAAGACCGCGTCTACGAGCCGAGTCGAATGCCGCCGTCGGCGCGGCGCAGCGGTCACTTCCGGCGGCGCAAACCGCAAAAACGCTGAAATTGACCGGAAGTCAAAAGTGACCACATCAAAATGACCGCGTCGACGAGCCGAGTCGAATGCCGCCGTCGGCGCGCCGCTGCGGTCACTTCCGGCGGCGCAAACCGCAAAAAACGCTGAAATTGACCGGAAGTCAAAAGTGACCACATCAAAATGACCGCGTCGACGAGCCGAGTCGAATGCCGCCGTCGGCGCGCCGCTGCGGTCACTTCCGGCGGCGCAAACCGCAAAAAACGCTGAAATTGACCGGAAGTCAAAAGTGACCACATCAAAATGACCGCGTCGACGAAGCCGAGTCGAATGCCGCCGTCGGCGCGCCGCTGCGGTCACTTCCGGCGGCGCAAACCGCAAAAAACGCTGAAATTGACCGGAAGTCGAAAGTGACCACATCAAAATGACCGCGTCGACGAGCCGAGTCGAATGCCGCCGTCGGCGCGCCGCTGCGGTCACTTCCGGCGGCGCAAACCGCAAAAAACGCTGGAATTGACCGGAAGTCGAAAGTGACCACATCAAAATGACCGCGTCGACGAGCCGAGTCGAATGCCGCCGTCGGCGCGCCGCTGCGGTCACTTCCGGCGGCGCAAACCGCAAAAAACGCTGGAATTGACCGGAAGTCGAAAGTGACCACATCAAAATGACCGCGTCGACGAGCCGAGTCGAATGCCGCCGTCGGCGCGCCGCTGCGGTCACTTCCGGCGGCGCAAACCGCAAAAAACGCTGGAATTGACCGGAAGTCGAAAGTGACCACATCAAAATGACCGCGTCGACGAGCCGAGTCGAATGCCGCCGTCGGCGCGCCGCTGCGGTCACTTCCGGCGGCGCAAACCGCAAAAAACGCTGGAATTGACCGGAAGTCGAAAGTGACCACATCAAAATGACCGCGTCGACGAGCCGAGTCGAATGCCGCCGTCGGCGCGCCGCTGCGGTCACTTCCGGCGGCGCAAACCGCAAAAAACGCTGGAATTGACCGGAAGTCGAAAGTGACCACATCAAAATGACCGCGTCGACGAAGCCGAGTCGAATGCCGCCGTCGGCGCGCCGCTGCGGTCACTTCCGGCGGCGCAAACCGCAAAAAACGCTGGAATTGACCGGAAGTCGAAAGTGACCACATCAAAATGACCGCGTCGACGAGCCGAGTCGAATGCCGCCGTCGGCGCGCCGCTGCGGTCACTTCCGGCGGCGCAAACCGCAAAAAACGCTGGAATTGACCGGAAGTCGAAAGTGACCACATCAAAATGACCGCGTCGACGAGCCGAGTCGAATGCCGCCGTCGGCGCGCCGCTGCGGTCACTTCCGGCGGCGCAAACCGCAAAAAACGCTGGAATTGACCGGAAGTCGAAAGTGACCACATCAAAATGACCGCGTCGACGAGCCGAGTCGAATGCCGCCGTCGGCGCGCCGCTGCGGTCACTTCCGGCGGCGCACACCGCACACAACGCTGGAATTGACCGGAAGTCGAAAGTGACCACATCAAAATGACCGCGTCGACGAGCCGAGTCGAATGCCGCCGTCGGCGCGCCGCTGCGGTCACTTCCGGCGGCGCAAACCGCAAAAAACGCTGGAATTGACCGGAAGTCGAAAGTGACCACATCAAAATGACCGCGTCGACGAGCCGAGTCGAATGCCGCCGTCGGCGCGCCGCTGCGGTCACTTCCGGCGGCGCAAACCGCAAAAAACGCTGGAATTGACCGGAAGTCGAAAGTGACCACATCAAAATGACCGCGTCGACGAGCCGAGTCGAATGCCGCCGTCGGCGCGCCGCTGCGGTCACTTCCGGCGGCGCAAACCGCAAAAAACGCTGGAATTGACCGGAAGTCGAAAGTGACCACATCAAAATGACCGCGTCGACGAGCCGAGTCGAATGCCGCCGTCGGCGCGCCGCTGCGGTCACTTCCGGCGGCGCAAACCGCAAAAAACGCTGGAATTGACCGGAAGTCGAAAGTGACCACATCAAAATGACCGCGTCGACGAGCCGAGTCGAATGCCGCCGTCGGCGCGCCGCTGCGGTCACTTCCGGCGGCGCAAACCGCAAAAAACGCTGGAATTGACCGGAAGTCGAAAGTGACCACATCAAAATGACCGCGTCGACGAGCCGAGTCGAATGCCGCCGTCGGCGCGCCGCTGCGGTCACTTCCGGCGGCGCAAACCGCAAAAAACGCTGGAATTGACCGGAAGTCGAAAGTGACCACATCAAAATGACCGCGTCGACGAGCCGAGTCGAATGCCGCCGTCGGCGCGCCGCTGCGGTCACTTCCGGCGGCGCAAACCGCAAAAAACGCTGGAATTGACCGGAAGTCGAAAGTGACCACATCAAAATGACCGCGTCGACGAGCCGAGTCGAATGCCGCCGTCGGCGCGCCGCTGCGGTCACTTCCGGCGGCGCAAACCGCAAAAAACGCTGGAATTGACCGGAAGTCGAAAGTGACCACATCAAAATGACCGCGTCGACGAGCCGAGTCGAATGCCGCCGTCGGCGCGCCGCTGCGGTCACTTCCGGCGGCGCAAACCGCAAAAAACGCTGGAATTGACCGGAAGTCGAAAGTGACCACATCAAAATGACCGCGTCGACGAGCCGAGTCGAATGCCGCCGTCGGCGCGCCGCTGCGGTCACTTCCGGCGGCGCAAACCGCAAAAAACGCTGGAATTGACCGGAAGTCGAAAGTGACCACATCAAAATGACCGCGTCGACGAGCCGAGTCGAATGCCGCCGTCGGCGCGCCGCTGCGGTCACTTCCGGCGGCGCAAACCGCAAAAAACGCTGGAATTGACCGGAAGTCGAAAGTGACCACATCAAAATGACCGCGTCGACGAGCCGAGTCGAATGCCGCCGTCGGCGCGCCGCTGCGGTCACTTCCGGCGGCGCAAACCGCAAAAAACGCTGGAATTGACCGGAAGTCGAAAGTGACCACATCAAAATGACCGCGTCGACGAGCCGAGTCGAATGCCGCCGTCGGCGCGCCGCTGCGGTCACTTCCGGCGGCGCAAACCGCAAAAAACGCTGGAATTGACCGGAAGTCGAAAGTGACCACATCAAAATGACCGCGTCGACGAGCCGAGTCGAATGCCGCCGTCGGCGCGCCGCTGCGGTCACTTCCGGCGGCGCAAACCGCAAAAAACGCTGGAATTGACCGGAAGTCGAAAGTGACCACATCAAAATGACCGCGTCGACGAGCCGAGTCGAATGCCGCCGTCGGCGCGCCGCTGCGGTCACTTCCGGCGGCGCAAACCGCAAAAAACGCTGGAATTGACCGGAAGTCGAAAGTGACCACATCAAAATGACCGCGTCGACGAGCCGAGTCGAATGCCGCCGTCGGCGCGCCGCTGCGGTCACTTCCGGCGGCGCAAACCGCAAAAAACGCTGGAATTGACCGGAAGTCGAAAGTGACCACATCAAAATGACCGCGTCGACGAGCCGAGTCGAATGCCGCCGTCGGCGCGCCGCTGCGGTCACTTCCGGCGGCGCAAACCGCAAAAAACGCTGGAATTGACCGGAAGTCGAAAGTGACCACATCAAAATGACCGCGTCGACGAGCCGAGTCGAATGCCGCCGTCGGCGCGCCGCTGCGGTCACTTCCGGCGGCGCAAACCGCAAAAAACGCTGGAATTGACCGGAAGTCGAAAGTGACCACATCAAAATGACCGCGTCGACGAGCCGAGTCGAATGCCGCCGTCGGCGCGCCGCTGCGGTCACTTCCGGCGGCGCAAACCGCAAAAAACGCTGGAATTGACCGGAAGTCGAAAGTGACCACATCAAAATGACCGCGTCGACGAGCCGAGTCGAATGCCGCCGTCGGCGCGCCGCTGCGGTCACTTCCGGCGGCGCAAACCGCAAAAAACGCTGGAATTGACCGGAAGTCGAAAGTGACCACATCAAAATGACCGCGTCGACGAGCCGAGTCGAATGCCGCCGTCGGCGCGCCGCTGCGGTCACTTCCGGCGGCGCAAACCGCAAAAAACGCTGGAATTGACCGGAAGTCGAAAGTGACCACATCAAAATGACCGCGTCGACGAGCCGAGTCGAATGCCGCCGTCGGCGCGCCGCTGCGGTCACTTCCGGCGGCGCAAACCGCAAAAAACGCTGGAATTGACCGGAAGTCGAAAGTGACCACATCAAAATGACCGCGTCGACGAGCCGAGTCGAATGCCGCCGTCGGCGCGCCGCTGCGGTCACTTCCGGCGGCGCAAACCGCAAAAAACGCTGGAATTGACCGGAAGTCGAAAGTGACCACATCAAAATGACCGCGTCGACGAGCCGAGTCGAATGCCGCCGTCGGCGCGCCGCTGCGGTCACTTCCGGCGGCGCAAACCGCAAAAAACGCTGGAATTGACCGGAAGTCGAAAGTGACCACATCAAAATGACCGCGTCGACGAGCCGAGTCGAATGCCGCCGTCGGCGCGCCGCTGCGGTCACTTCCGGCGGCGCAAACCGCAAAAACGCTGGAATTGACCGGAAGTCGAAAGTGACCACATCAAAATGACCGCGTCGACGAGCCGAGTCGAATGCCGCCGTCGGCGCGCCGCTGCGGTCACTTCCGGCGGCGCAAACCGCGAAAAACGCTGGAATTGACCGGAAGTCGAAAGTGACCACATCAAAATGACCGCGTCGACGAGCCGAGTCGAATGCCGCCGTCGGCGCGCCGCTGCGGTCACTTCCGGCGGCGCAAACCGCAAAAAACGCTGGAATTGACCGGAAGTCGAAAGTGACCACATCAAAATGACCGCGTCGACGAGCCGAGTCGAATGCCGCCGTCGGCGCGCCGCTGCGGTCACTTCCGGCGGCGCAAACCGCAAAAACGCTGGAATTGACCGGAAGTCGAAAGTGACCACATCAAAATGACCGCGTCGACGAGCCGAGTCGAATGCCGCCGTCGGCGCGCCGCTGCGGTCACTTCCGGCGGCGCAAACCGCAAAAACGCTGGAATTGACCGGAAGTCGAAAGTGACCACATCAAAATGACCGCGTCGACGAGCCGAGTCGAATGCCGCCGTCGGCGCGCCGCTGCGGTCACTTCCGGCGGCGCAAACCGCAAAAACGCTGGAATTGACCGGAAGTCGAAAGTGACCACATCAAAATGACCGCGACGACGAAGCCGAGTCGAATGCCGCCGTCGGCGCGCCGCTGCGGTCACTTCCGGCGGCGCAAACCGCAAAAAACGCTGGAATTGACCGGAAGTCGAAAGTGACCACATCAAAATGACCGCGTCGACGAGCCGAGTCGAATGCCGCCGTCGGCGCGCCGCTGCGGTCACTTCCGGCGGCGCAAACCGCAAAAACGCTGGAATTGACCGGAAGTCGAAAGTGACCACATCAAAATGACCGCGTCGACGAGCCGAGTCGAATGCCGCCGTCGGCGCGCCGCTGCGGTCACTTCCGGCGGCGCAAACCGCAAAAAACGCTGGAATTGACCGGAAGTCGAAAGTGACCACATCAAAATGACCGCGTCGACGAGCCGAGTCGAATGCCGCCGTCGGCGCGCCGCTGCGGTCACTTCCGGCGGCGCAAACCGCAAACAACGCTGGACTTGACCGGAAGTCGAAAGTGACCACATCAAAATGACCGCGTCGACGAGCCGAGTCGAATGCCGCCGTCGGCGCGCCGCTGCGGTCACTTCCGGCGGCGCAAACCGCGAAAAACGCTGGAATTGACCGGAAGTCGAAAGTGACCACATCAAAATGACCGCGTCGACGAGCCGAGTCGAATGCCGCCGTCGGCGCGCCGCTGCGGTCACTTCCGGCGGCGCAAACCGCAAAAAACGCTGGAATTGACCGGAAGTCGAAAGTGACCACATCAAAATGACCGCGTCGACGAGCCGAGTCGAATGCCGCCGTCGGCGCGCCGCTGCGGTCACTTCCGGCGGCGCAAACCGCAAAAAACGCTGGAATTGACCGGAAGTCGAAAGTGACCACATCAAAATGACCGCGTCGACGAGCCGAGTCGAATGCCGCCGTCGGCGCGCCGCTGCGGTCACTTCCGGCGGCGCAAACCGCAAAAAACGCTGGAATTGACCGGAAGTCGAAAGTGACCACATCAAAATGACCGCGTCGACGAGCCGAGTCGAATGCCGCCGTCGGCGCGCCGCTGCGGTCACTTCCGGCGGCGCAAACCGCAAAAAACGCTGGAATTGACCGGAAGTCGAAAGTGACCACATCAAAATGACCGCGTCGACGAGCCGAGTCGAATGCCGCCGTCGGCGCGCCGCTGCGGTCACTTCCGGCGGCGCAAACCGCAAAAACGCTGGAATTGACCGGAAGTCGAAAGTGACCACATCAAAATGACCGCGTCGACGAGCCGAGTCGAATGCCGCCGTCGGCGCGCCGCTGCGGTCACTTGCGGCGGCGCAAACCGCAAACAACGCTGGAATTGACCGGAAGTCGAAAGTGACCACATCAAAATGACCGCGTCGACGAGCCGAGTCGAATGCCGCCGTCGGCGCGCCGCTGCGGTCACTTCCGGCGGCGCAAACCGCAAAAAACGCTAGATTTGACCGGAAGTCAAAAGTGACCACATCAAAATGACCGCGTCGACGAGCCGAGTCGAATGCCGCCGTCGGCGCGCCGCTGCGGTCACTTTCGGCGGCGCAAACCGCAAAAAACGCTGGAATCGACCGGAAGTCGAAAGTGACCACATCAAAATGACCGCGTCGACGAGCCGAGTCGAATGCCGCCGTCGGCGCGCCGCTGCGGTCACTTCCGGCGGCGCAAACCGCAAAAACGCTGGAATTGACCGGAAGTCGAAAGTGACCACATCAAAATGACCGCGTCGACGAGCCGAGTCGAATGCCGCCGTCGGCGCGCCGCTGCGGTCACTTTCGGCGGCGCAAACCGCAAAAAACGCTGGAATTGACCGGAAGTCAAAAGTGACCACATCAAAATGACCGCGTCGACGAGCCGAGTCGAATGCCGCCGTCGGCGCGCCGCTGCGGTCACTTCCGGCGGCGCAAACCGCAAAAAACGCTGGAATTGACCGGAAGTCAAAAGTGACCACATCAAAATGACCGCGTCGACGAGCCGAGTCGAATGCCGCCGTCGGCGCGCCGCTGCGGTCACTTCCGGCGGCGCAAACCGCAAAAAACGCTGGAATTGACCGGAAGTCGAAAGTGACCACATCAAAATGACCGCGTCGACGAGCCGAGTCGAATGCCGCCGTCGGCGCGCCGCTGCGGTCACTTCCGGCGGCGCAAACCGCGAAAAACTCTGGAATTGACCGGAAGTCGAAAGTGACCACATCAAAATGACCGCGTCGACGAGCCGAGTCGAATGCCGCCGTCGGCGCGCCGCTGCGGTCACTTCCGGCGGCGCAAACCGCACAAAACGCTGGAATTGTCCGGAAGTCAAAAGTGACCTCATCAAAATGACCGCGTCGACGAGCCGAGTCGAATGCCGCCGTCGGCGCGCCGCTGCGGTCACTTCCGGCGGCGCAAACCGCGAAAAACGCTGGAATTGACCGGAAGTCGAAAGTGACCACATCAAAATGACCGCGTCGACGAGCCGAGTCGAATGCCGCCGTCGGCGCGCCGCTGCGGTCACTTCCGGCGGCGCAAACCGCAAAAAACGCTGGAATTGACCGGAAGTCAAAAGTGACCACATCAAAATGACCGCGTCGACGAGCCGAGTCGAATGCCGCCGTCGGCGCGCCGCTGCGGTCACTTCAGGCGGCGCAAACTGCAAAAACGCTGGAATTGACCGGAAGTCGAAAGTGACCACATCAAAATGACCGCGTCGACGAGCCGAGTCGAATGCCGCCGTCGGCGCGCCGCTGCGGTCACTTCCGGCGGCGCAAACCGCAAAAACGCTGGAATTGACCGGAAGTCAAAAGTGACCACATCAAAATGACCGCGTCGACGAGCCGAGTCGAATGCCGCCGTCGGCGCGCCGCTGCGGTCACTTCCGGCGGCGCAAACCGCAAAAACGCTGGAATTGACCGGAAGTCGAAAGTGACCACATCAAAATGACCGCGTCGACGAGCCGAGTCGAATGCCGCCGTCGGCGCGCCGCTGCGGTCACTTCCGGCGGCGCAAACCGCAAAAAACGCTGGAATTGACCGGAAGTCGAAAGTGACCACATCAAAATGACCGCGTCGACGAGCCGAGTCGAATGCCGCCGTCGGCGCGCCGCTGCGGTCACTTCCGGCGGCGCGAGCCGGGAAGAACGCTGGAATTGACCGGAAGTCGAAAGTGACCACATCAAAATGACCGCGTCGACGAGCCGAGTCGAATGCCGCCGTCGGCGCGCCGCTGCGGTCACTTCCGGCGGCGCAAACCGCAAAAAACGCTGGAATTGACCGGAAGTCGAAAGTGACCACATCAAAATGACCGCGTCGACGAGCCGAGTCGAATGCCGCCGTCGGCGCGCCGCTGCGGTCACTTCCGGCGGCGCAAACCGCAAAAACGCTGGAATTGACCGGAAGTCAAAAGTGACCACATCAAAATGACCGCGTCGACGAGCCGAGTCGAATGCCGCCGTCGGCGCGCCGCTGCGGTCACTTCCGGCGGCGCAAACCGCAAAAAACGCTGAAATTGACCGGAAGTCAAAAGTGACCACATCAAAATGACCGCGTCGACGAGCCGAGTCGAATGCCATGCCGCCGTCGGCGCGCCGCTGCGGTCACTTCCGGCGGCGCAAACCGCAAAAAACGCTGAAATTGACCGGAAGTCAAAAGTGACCACATCAAAATGACCGCGTCGACGAGCCGAGTCGAATGCCGCCGTCGGCGCGCCGCTGCGGTCACTTCCGGCGGCGCAAACCGCCAAAAACGCTGGAATTGACCGGAAGTCGAAAGTGACCACATCAAAATGACCGCGTCGACGAAGCCGAGTCGAATGCCGCCGTCGGCGCGCCGCTGCGGTCACTTCCGGCGGCGCAAACCGCAAAAACGCTGGAATTGACCGGAAGTCGAAAGTGACCACATCAAAATGACCGCGTCGACGAGCCGAGTCGAATGCCGCCGTCGGCGCGCCGCTGCGGTCACTTCCGGCGGCGCAAACCGCAAAAAACGCCGGAATTGACCGGAAGTCAAAAGTGACCACATCAAAATGACCGCGTCGACGAGCCGAGTCGAATGCCGCCGTCGGCGCGCCGCTGCGGTCACTTCCGGCGGCGCAAACCGCAAAAAACGCTGGAATTGACCGGAAGTCAAAAGTGACCACATCAAAATGACCGCGTCGACGAGCCGAGTCGAATGCCGCCGGCGGCGCGCCGCTGCGGTCACTTCCGGCGGCGCAAACCGCGAAAAACGCTAGAATTGACCGGAAGTCAAAAGTGACCACATCAAAATGACCGCGTCGACGAGCCGAGTCGAATGCCGCCGTCGGCGCGCCGCTGCGGTCACTTCCCGCGGCGCAAACCGCAAAAACGCTGGAATTGACCGGAAGTCAAAAGTGACCACATCAAAATGACCGCGTCGACGAGCCGAGTCGAATGCCGCCGTCGGCGCGCCGCTGCGGTCACTTCCGGCGGCGCAAACCGCAAAAACGCTCGAATTGACCGGAAGTCTAAAGTGACCACATCAAAATGACCGCGTCGACGAGCCGAGTCGAATGCCGCCGTCGGCGCGCCGCTGCGGTCACTTCCGGCGGCGCAAACCGCAAAAACGCTGAAATTGACCGGAAGTCAAAGTGACCACATCAAAATGACCGCGTCGACGAGCCGAGTCGAATGCCGCCGTCGGCGCGCCGCTGCGGTCACTTCCGGCGGCGCAAACCGCAAAAAACGCTGGAATTGACCGGAAGTCAAAAGTGACCACATCAAAATGACCGCGTCGACGAGCCGAGTCGAATGCCGCCGTCGGCGCGCCGCTGCGGTCACTTCCGGCGGCGCAAACCGCGAAAAACGCTGGAATTGACCGGAAGTCGAAAGTGACCACATCAAAATGACCGCGTCGACGAGCCGAGTCGAATGCCGCCGTCGGCGCGCCGCTGCGGTCACTTCCGGCGGCGCAAACCGCGAAAAACGCTGGAATTGACCGGAAGTCGAAAGTGACCACATCAAAATGACCGCGTCGACGAGCCGAGTCGAATGCCGCCGTCGGCGCGCCGCTGCGGTCACTTCAGGCGGCGCAAACCGCGAAAAACGCTGGAATTGACCGGAAGTCGAAAGTGACCACATCAAAATGACCGCGTCGACGAGCCGAGTCGAATGCCGCCGTCGGCGCGCCGCTGCGGTCACTTCCGGCGGCGCAAACCGCCAAAAACGCCGGAATTGACCGGAAGTCAAAAGTGACCACATCAAAATGACCGCGTCGACGAGCCGAGTCGAATGCCGCCGTCGGCGCGCCGCTGCGGTCACTTCCGGCGGCGCAAACCGCGAAAATCGCTGGAATTGACCGGAAGTCAAAAGTGACCACATCAAAATGACCGCGTCGACGAGCCGAGTCGAATGCCGCCGTCGGCGCGCCGCTGCGGTCACTTCCGGCGGCGCAAACCGCAAAAAACGCCGGAATTGACCGGAAGTCAAAAGTGACCACATCAAAATGACCGCGTCGACGAGCCGAGTCGAATGCCGCCGTCGGCGCGCCGCTGCGGTCACTTCCGGCGGCGCAAACCGCAAAAACGCTGGAATTGACCGGCAGTCAAAAGTGACCACATCAAAATGACCGCGTCGACGAGCCGAGTCGAATGCCGCCGTCGGCGCGCCGCTGCGGTCACTTCCGGCGGCGCAAACCGCGAAAAACGCTGGAATTGACCGGAAGTCAAAGTGACCACATCACAATGACCGCGTCGACGAGCCGAGTCGAATGCCGCCGTCGGCGCGCCGCTGCGGTCACTTCCGGCGGCGCAAACCGCGAAAATCGCTGGATTTGACCGGAAGTCAAAAGTGACCACATCAAAATGACCGCGTCGACGAGCCGAGTCGAATGCCGCCGTCGGCGCGCCGCTGCGGTCACTTCCGGCGGCGCAAACCGCAAAAACGCTGGAATTGACCGGCAGTCAAAAGTGACCACATCAAAATGACCGCGTCGACGAGCCGAGTCGAATGCCGCCGTCGGCGCGCCGCTGCGGTCACTTCCGGCGGCGCAAACCGCAAAAAACGCTGAAATTGACCGGAAGTCAAAAGTGACCACATCAAAATGACCGCGTCGACGAGCCGAGTCGAATGCCGCCGTCGGCGCGCCGCTGCGGTCACGTCCGGCGGCGCAAACCGCAAAAACGCTGAAATTGACCGGAAGTCAAAGTGACCACATCAAAATGACCGCGTCGACGAGCCGAGTCGAATGCCGCCGTCGGCGCGCCGCGGCGGTATCTTCCTGCGGCGCAAACCGCATAACTAGCGGTAATTGACCGGAAGTCAAAAGTGACCACATCAAAATGACCGCGTCGACGAGCCGAGTCGAATGCCGCCGTCGGCGCGCCGCTGCGGTCACTTCCGGCGGCGCAAACCGCGAAAAACGCTGGAATTGACCGGAAGTCAAAAGTGACCACATCAAAATGACCGCGTCGACGAGCCGAGTCGAATGCCGCCGTCGGCGCGCCGCTGCGGTCACTTCCGGCGGCGCAAACCGCAAAAACGCTGAAATTGACCGGAAGTCAAAAGTGACCACATCAAAATGACCGCGTCGACGAGCCGAGTCGAATGCCGCCGTCGGCGCGCCGCTGCGGTCACTTCCGGCGGCGCAAACCGCAAAAACGCTGGAATTGACCGGAAGTCAAAGTGACCACATCAAAATGACCGCGTCGACGAGCCGAGTCGAATGCCGCCGTCGGCGCGCCGCTGCGGTCACTTCCGGCGGCGCAAACCGCGAAAAACGCTGGAATTGACCGGAAGTCAAAGTGACCACATCAAAATGACCGCGTCGACGAGCCGAGTCGAATGCCGCCGTCGGCGCGCCGCTGCGGTCACTTCCGGCGGCGCAAACCGCAAAAACGCTGGAATTGACCGGAAGTCAAAGTGACCACATCAAAATGACCGCGTCGACGAGCCGAGTCGAATGCCGCCGTCGGCGCGCCGCTGCGGTCACTTCCGGCGGCGCAAACCGCAAAAAACGCTGGAATTGACCGGAAGTCAAAGTGACCACATCAAAATGACCGCGTCGACGAGCCGAGTCGAATGCCGCCGTCGGCGCGCCGCTGCGGTCACTTCCGGCGGCGCAAACCGCGAAAAACGCTGAAATTGACCGGAAGTCGAAAGTGACCACATCAAAATGACCGCGTCGACGAGCCGAGTCGAATGCCGCCGTCGGCGCGCCGCTGCGGTCACTTCCGGCGGCGCAAACCGCGAAAAACGCTGAAATTGACCGGAAGTCAAAAGTGACCACATCAAAATGACCGCGTCGACGAGCCGAGTCGAATGCCGCCGTCGGCGCGCCGCTGCGGTCACTTCCGGCGGCGCAAACCGCAAAAACGCTGGAATTGACCGGAAGTCAAAGTGACCACATCAAAATGACCGCGTCGACGAGCCGAGTCGAATGCCGCCGTCGGCGCGCCGCTGCGGTCACTTCCGGCGGCGCAAACCGCGAAAAACGCTGGAATTGACCGGAAGTCGAAAGTGACCACATCAAAATGCCCGCGTCGACGAGCCGAGTCGAATGCCGCCGTCGGCGCGCCGCTGCGGTCACTTCCGGCGGCGCAAACCGCAAAAACGCTGAAATTGACCGGAAGTCAAAAGTGACCACATCAACAGGACCGCGTCGACGAGCCGAGTCGAATGCCGCCGGCGGCGCGCCGCTGCGGTCGCTTCCGGCGGCGCAAACCGCAAAATTCGCCGGAATTGACCGGAAGTCAAAAGTGACCACATCAAAATGACCGCGTCGACGAGCCGAGTCGAATGCCGCCGGCGGCGCGCCGCTGCGGTCGCTTCCGGCGGCGCAAACCGCAAAAAACGCCGGAATTGACCGGAAGTCAAAAGTGACCACATCAAAATGACCGCGTCGACGAGCCGAGTCGAATGCCGCCGTCGGCGCGCCGCGGCGGTCACTTCCGGCGGCGCAAACCGCCAAAAACGCTGAAATTGACCGGAAGTCAAAGTGACCGCATCAAAATGACCGCGTCGACGAGCCGAGTCGAATGCCGCCGTCGGCGCGCCGCTGCGGTCACTTCCGGCGGCGCAAACCGCAAAAACGCTGAAATTGACCGGAAGTCAAAGTGACCACATCAAAATGACCGCGTCGACGAAGCCGAGTCGAATGCCGCCGTCGGCGCGCCGCTGCGGTCACTTCCGGCGGCGCAAACCGCAAAAAACGCTGGAATTGACCGGAAGTCCAAAGTGACCACATCAAAATGACCGCGTCGACGAGCCGAGTCGAATGCCGCCGTCGGCGCGCCGCTGCGGTCACTTCCGGCGGCGCAAACCGCAAAAAACGCTGAAATTGACCGGAAGTCAAAGTGACCACATCAAAATGACCGCGTCGACGAGCCGAGTCGAATGCCGCCGTCGGCGCGCCGCTGCGGTCACTTCCGGCGGCGCAAACCGCAAAAAACGCTGGAATTGACCGGAAGTCAAGAGTGACCACATCAAAATGACCGCGTCGACGAGCCGAGTCGAATGCCGCCGTCGGCGCGCCGCTGCGGTCACTTCCGGCGGCGCAAACCGCAAAAAACGCTGAAATTGACCGGAAGTCAAAAGTGACCACATCAAAATGACCGCGTCGACGAGCCGAGTCGAATGCCGCCGTCGGCGCGCCGCTGCGGTCACTTCCGGCGGCGCAAACCGCCAAAAACGCTGAAATTGACCGGAAGTCAAAAGTGACCACATCAAAATGACCGCGTCGACGAGCCGAGTCGAATGCCGCCGTCGGCGCGCCGCTGCGGTCACTTCCGGCGGCGCAAACCGCAACACACGCTGAAATTGACCGGAAGTCAAAAGTGACCACATCAAAATGACCGCGTCGACGAGCCGAGTCGAATGCCGCCGTCGGCGCGCCGCTGCGGTCACTTCCGGCGGCGCAAACCGCAAAAAACGCTGAAATTGACCGGAAGTCAAAAGTGACCACATCAAAATGACCGCGTCGACGAGCCGAGTCGAATGCCGCCGTCGGCGCGCCGCTGCGGTCACTTCCGGCGGCGCAAACCGCAAAAAACGCTGAAATTGACCGGAAGTCAAAAGTGACCACATCAAAATGACCGCGTCGACGAGCCGAGTCGAATGCCGCCGTCGGCGCGCCGCCGCTGCGGTCACTTCCGGCGGCGCAAACCGCGAAAAACGCTGAAATTGACCGGAAGTCAAAAGTGACCACATCAAAATGACCGCGTCGACGAGCCGAGTCGAATGCCGCCGTCGGCGCGCCGCTGCGGTCACTTCCGGCGGCGCAAACCGCAAAAACGCTGGAATTGACCGGAAGTCAAAAGTGACCACATCAAAATGACCGCGTCGACGAGCCGAGTCGAATGCCGCCGTCGGCGCGCCGCTGCGGTCACTTCCGGCGGCGCAAACCGCGAAAAACGCTGAAATTGACCGGAAGTCAAAAGTGACCACATCAAAATGACCGCGTCGACGAGCCGAGTCGAATGCCGCCGTCGGCGCGCCGCTGCGGTCACTTCCGGCGGCGCAAACCGCGAAAAACGCTGAAATTGACCGGAAGTCAAAAGTGACCACATCAAAATGACCGCGTCGACGAGCCGAGTCGAATGCCGCCGTCGGCGCGCCGCTGCGGTCACTTCCGGCGGCGCAAACCGCCCAAAACGCTGAAATTGACCGGAAGTCAAAAGTGACCACATCAAAATGCCCGCGTCGACGAAGCCGAGTCGAATGCCGCCGTCGGCGCGCCGCTGCGGTCACTTCCGGCGGCGCAAACCGCAAAAAACGCTGAAATTGACCGGAAGTCAAAGTGACCACATCAAAATGACCGCGTCGACGAGCCGAGTCGAATGCCGCCGTCGGCGCGCCGCTGCGGTCACTTCCGGCGGCCCAAACCGCCAGTAACGCAGTAATTGAACGGAAGTCAAAAGTGACCACATCAAAATGACCGCGTCGACGAGCCGAGTCGAATGCCGCCGTCGGCGCGCCGCTGCGGTCACTTCCGGCGGCGCAAACCGCAAACAACGCTGAAATTGACCGGAAGTCAAAAGTGACCACATCAAAATGACCGCGTCGACGAGCCGAGTCGAATGCCGCCGTCGGCGCGCCGCTGCGGTCACTTCCGGCGGCGCAAACCGCAAAACACGCTGAAATTGACCGGAAGTCAAAAGTGACCACATCAAAATGACCGCGTCGACGAGCCGAGTCGAATGCCGCCGTCGGCGCGCCGCTGCGGTCACTTCCGGCGGCGCAAACCGCAAAAAACGCTGAAATTGACCGGAAGTCAAAGGTGACCACATCAAAATGACCGCGTCGACGAGCCGAGTCGAATGCCGCCGTCGGCGCGCCGCTGCGGTCACTTCCGGCGGCGCAAACCGCACAAAACGCTGACATTGACCGGAAGTCAACAGTGACCACATCAAAATGACCGCGTCGACGAGCCGAGTCGAATGCCGCCGTCGGCGCGCCGCTGCGGTCACTTCCGGCGGCGCAAACCGCAAAAAACGCTGAAATTGACCGGAAGTCAAAAGTGACCACATCAAAATGACCGCGTCGACGAGCCGAGTCGAATGCCGCCGTCGGCGCGCCGCTGCGGTCACTTCCGGCGGCGCAAACCGCAAAAAACGCTGAAATTGACCGGAAGTCAAAAGTGACCACATCAAAATGACCGCGTCGACGAGCCGAGTCGAATGCCGCCGTCGGCGCGCCGCTGCGGTCACTTCCGGCGGCGCAAACCGCGAAAAACGCTGAAATTGACCGGAAGTCAAAGTGACCACATCAAAATGACCGCGTCGACGAGCCGAGTCGAATGCCGCCGTCGGCGCGCCGCTGCGGTCACTTCCGGCGGCGCAAACCGCAAAAAACGCTGAAATTGACCGGAAGTCAAAGTGACCACATCAAAATGACCGCGTCGACGAGCCGAGTCGAATGCCGCCGTCGGCGCGCCGCTGCGGTCACTTCCGGCGGCGCAAACCGCAAAAAACGCTGGAATTGACCGGAAGTCGAAAGTGACCACATCAAAATGACCGCGTCGACGAGCCGAGTCGAATGCCGCCGTCGGCACGCCGCTGCGGTCACTTCCGGCGGCGCAAACCGCAAAAAACGCTGAAATTGACCGGAAGTCAAAAGTGACCACATCAAAATGACCGCGTCGACGAGCCGAGTCGAATGCCGCCGTCGGCGCGCCGCTGCGGTCACTTCCGGCGGCGCAAACCGCAAAAAACGCTGGAATTGACCGGAAGTCAAAAGTGACCACATCAAAATGACCGCGTCGACGAGCCGAGTCGAATGCCGCCGTCGGCGCGCCGCTGCGGTCACTTCCGGCGGCGCAAACCGCAAAAAACGCTGAAATTGACCGGAAGTCAAAAGTGACCACATCAAAATGACCGCGTCGACGAGCCGAGTCGAATGCCGCCGTCGGCGCGCCGCTGCGGTCACTTCCGGCGGCGCAAACCGCAAAAAACGCTGAAATTGACCG
>JAZDXF010000172.1:0-39744 GCA_038380155.1 Pseudococcus jackbeardsleyi
TGCTCGTGAACTCTTCAGAAATATTACAAGGGTCCACCTCCCACCCTTGGGTAGGGGTGTGATTGTGTCCTTGTACTTCTTCAATCCCTTACAGACATAAAAGACAGCCGTTGTTACTCAAAAAACATTATTCGGGTACAGATTCACAATAATCAAATCGGAATATCTGAGATTTTCAAAATTTTGAAATTTTGAACCCCTCTTTTAGGGCTTTTGTTTTGTGTGAAAGGGGTCATGTGGGTATCATCTGATCGAAAATTTGACGCAGATTCCGAATTTGTTATTATTTTTTACTTAAAATTGATATTTTACGAAATAATGGGGAAAAACTCATTTTTGGGGGATGTTTCACCCCCTAAAAAATTTTCTCCCAGACTTGGGACTCTTGGTTTTTTTTTTTGGACTATACTTAGATATACATCGTCGTTTTAACCATTTTTTTTTCGTAAAAGTTTTCGTCGCTATAATGTTGCTTTTCAGCTTAAAAATTTCGGCGTTCATATTTTTATATTGAAGTTCAAAGTAATATCATGTCGTGAATATTTTAATTTGTCGGTCAATAAATTAATTCGTCGTTCAAAACCTTTTTTCGTCGGGGTAAGTCTTTTCCTGTCGTGAATCCACGCTTTAGTCGTGGAAATGATTATCCCGTCGTGAAAGTTCCTATGCTCGTCGTGATGACGCCCTTTTTGGTCGTCGTCTAAAATCACACCCTTTCAATATTGCTGTTGGCAGCCCTGGCCTCAACGATCATCTATCTACTATCTACTATCGTACTAATGCTACTATATATCACGTCTAGCCAAGCATTCCATAAAAATTTGCTTTCATGCTCTCAAATTCAATAGAATTCAATAAATTCATTCGTAGTATCATAGTATACAGTATACCAGAATATTCTACTCCAAAGGTGGAAAGAGTGACAGGAGATACAAAGATGCTCGTATTTTCGGGTGTGTTGGTGTGTTCTTTCGGATGCGTGAAGAGTCGCGGTGTCGCGGTGGCGGTATTCTAATGTGCTAATGTGAAATATGTGAAATAATTCTAAAGCCTCGAGATGTCGAGAAATTTTTACCCATCTTGCAACTCCCATGACCATGACTATACATATAAACTAGTCCGTTAAATCATATAGGTAGTTTTTGTTTTTATTTACTTTTGATAGAAAAAAGTTACGACCCATTCGCCCCTTACAGTGAGTATACTACATATAAGTATAAACACACATTTATTACACGCATACAATACAAAATACTTGAAAATACAATAACATAACTCGAAAAGTGAAAAAACATGGAATACTCACTGATATGATATTCTCCAACAAGAAGTGTGAACAAGATTTTATTTTATTTTTTCACAAAAACAAAAAATCCACTAACACTAACACTTAATTCTTTTATTCACACAGAAACAACTCGGAGCACTGAGTACTGAGTAGGGCGTTCAGCGTTCTGACTAGTGACGTGACTGAGTTGAAAGTTGAAATTGAATTATGAAATAAGAAATAAAATTAAATGTTAAATGTGGCAACTAGTGGCAAGTGGCAACGTGCGACGTGGGAGGTGATAGTGATAGTGATACACAATACAGATACAATACATATACATGATACACCATGATACATGGGATCGCCCGCGACCGGTTGGAGTGGCGGGAGCGGTGCGTGGAGACATGGAGTGCGAGTGCGCACTGCGCAGATGGCACATTGGCACAGGAGACGACTCTCATAGGAACCCGCACCAAAGTATCATTTCAGTTTTTTACGTCACTGCGCATGCGTGGGCACTTGGTTTTTTTACTCGGCGCGTTTCTTATCAATTTATCATATCCTTTTTTTTTCGGTTTTCCCCTGCAGTTTCGTTTCACCGGAATTTTTTCCGTAAAATGCAAATAAATATATATTTTATTTCTGTAAGCCGTTTGAAAGATTGAAAATCGAAATCTTATCTAAAATATTTCTATTTGTGGTCATATTTTGAACGTTGTTGAGTGTTGAGTAATTTCATTTCAAATGCTAAGCTAAAATGAAAAATATGATGCAACTTCTCAAACAGTTGGAGATTGGATACGATACCTTACTAAGAATAAGAAAAAATATGAACTTCTGATAACTTTTAGTTAAACCGGTTCAACCGCGATAGTTACGATGTTTTTAACATAGAGAGTAACACCACGAATAGCTTTTTAGCTTGCAAGCAATAATCAACAAAGGGAGGAGAGGAGGGGTTTAAACACATCTTATTATTTTACAGATTTTTAAAGATCATTCCCGGACAATATGACAACCTGCCGTTATATTGATGGGCACATCTTATAGATGACCCCGCTATCCACTTTTACTGAAATATTGAAGCACATTCTATGCATAGGAGGGGCGGGAGGAGGGACCAAATATGAATTCTTAGCCAAATATGCACATTTCATTTTTTGCTGCGTCATGTTAAAAACCTGCCGCAATTTCAACAAGCGTATCTGATAGAGGACCTGGATGACCACTTTTGCTGAAATTTTGAAGCACTTCCTATGCATAGGAGGGGTGGGAGGAGGGAAGAAAGATCGATTCCCACTAAATTGCTGATCCTTTAATTTTTTGCTGACTCATGTTGAAAACCTGCCGCAATTTCAACAAGCGTATCTGATAGAGGACCCAGATGACCACTTTTGCTGAAATTTTGAAGCACTTTCTATGCATAGGAGGGGAGGGAGGAGGAACCAAAGATCGATTCCCAGTGAAACGCTGATAGTTCAATTTTTTGCTGACTCATGTTGAAAACCTGCCGCAATTTCAACAAGCGTATCTGATAGAGGACCCGGATGACCACTTTTGCTGAAATTTTGAAGCACTTTCTATGCATAGGAGGGGATGGAGGCGTGACCAAAGTCGGAATTGGTTTAAAATCGCACGATTTTTATTTTTTTGCTGAGTCATGTAAACGTTGTGCCACAACGCGCAACTGATAAAGGTCCTCGACGCCCATTGTTGCTGAATTTTTGAACAACTTTCTATGCATAGGAGGGTAGGGAGGGGTGAACCAAGGTGGAATTGAACTAAAATCAGCAAATTTCCATTTTTTTGCTGAGTCATGCGAATGTTGTGCCGCAATTTCGATACGCGCAACTGATAAAGGTCCTCGACGCCCACTGTTGCTGAATTTTTGAAGCACTTTCTATGCATAGGAGGGGAGGGAGGCGTGACCCAAGGTGGAATTGTACTAAAATCAGCTATCAGCAAATTTTTCATTTATTGATGAGTCATCCTAAAGTTGTGCCGCAATCTGGATTAGAGCATGTGGAAGAGGACCTCTAAGTCCACTTTTGCTGAAATTTTGAACGAATTACTATGCATAGGAAGGGAGGGAGAGTGACCAAAGTTGAATTCTCTGCAAATTCCATCTTTGGTCACTCCTTCCTCCTCTCCTATGCATAGAAAGTTTTTCAAAAATTCAGCAACAGAGGGCGTCGAGGACCTTTATCAGTTGCGCGTATCGAAATCGTGGCACAACGTTTAGATGACTCAGCAAAAAAATTAAAATCGTGCGATTTTAAACCAATTCCGACTTTGGTCACGCCTCCAGACGTCGCGCGAAAAAATTCTGGTAACTCTTTCGAAAATCACCCAAAATGCAAAAACTAATACATTTTTTGAATCGTCTCGTCATGAACAATCGAATGGTTCTTTTACCATCCCATTTCGAGCATTTGGACGGGAGATAGCTTTTTTGCTGGCTGGATAGTTGATGAAGAAAAACGCCCGTAACTCGGCCAAAAATTGCTCAAAATGCAAAAACTAATATATTTTTGGAATCCTCTCGTCATGAACAAACGAATGGTTTTTTCATCGTTCAGTTTCGAGCATTTAGGTGGAAGTTGATTTTTTGGTGTGAAGGGTAGATTTATGGGGGAGACGTCACGCGAAAAAATTCTGGTAACTTTTTCGAAAATCACCCAAAATGCAAAAACTAATACATTTTTGGAATCGTCTCGTCAAGCACTGAAGAATGGCTTTTTCATCATTCATTTTCGAGCATTTGGGTGAGAGATATTATTGATTTGCTCGGATTGTAGATTGAGAAAAATGCTGGTTATTCGGTCGAGAATTGCACGAAATGCAAAAAGTAATACATTTTCGGAATCCTCTCTTCAAGCACTGTGGAATGGTTTTTTCATCATTCGATTTCGAGCATTTGGGTGGAAGTTGGTTTTTCGCTGTGAAGGGTAGATTTTTGGAGGAGACGGCGCGCAAAAAAATTCTAATAACTTTTTCGAAAATCACCCAAAATGCAAAAACTAATACATTTTTGGAATCGTCTCGTCGAGACGAATCGAATGGTTTTTTTACGAATAAATTTGGTGCATTAGAACGAAAGTTGACTTTTTTCCGGGCACGGTTGGTTGATAGATGGTCGACGCCGCAGAAAAATGCCCGTAACTCAGCCAAAAATTGTTCAAAATGCCAAAACTGATACATTTTTTGAATCGTCTCGTCATGAACAATCGAATGGTTTTTTCACCATCCCATTTCGAGCATTTGGACGGGAGATAGCTTTTTTGCTGGCTGGATAGTTGATGAAGAAAAACGCCCGTAACTCGGCCAAAAATTGCTCAAAATGCAAAAACTAATATATATTTGGAATCCTCTCGTCATGAACAAACGAATGGTTTTTTCATCGTTCAATTTCGAGCATTTGGGTGGAAGTTGATTTTTTGGTGTGAAGAGTAGATTTTGGGGGGGGAGACGTCACGCGAAAAAATTCTGGTAACTTTTTCGAAAATCACCCAAAATGCAAAAACTAATACATTTTTGGAATCGTCTCGTCAAGCACTGAAGAATGGTTTTTTCATCATTCATTTTCGAGCATTTGGGTGAGAGATATTATTGATTTGCTCGGATTGTAGATTGAGAAAAATGCTGGTTATTCGGTCGAGAATTGCACGAAATGCAAAAAGTAATACATTTTCGGAATCCTCTCTTCAAGCACTGTGGAATGGTTTTTCATCATTCGATTTCGAGCATTTGGGTGGAAGTTGGTTTTTCGCTGTGAAGGGTAGATTTTTGGAGGAGAAGTCGCGCGAAAATATTCTAATAACTTTTTCGAAAATCACCCAAAATGCAAAAACTAATACATTTTGGAATCGTCTCGTCGAGACGAATCGAATGGTTTTTTTTACGAATAAATTTGGTGCATTAGAACGAAAGTTGACTTTTTTCCGGGCACGGTTGGTTGATAGATGGTCGACGCCGCAGAAAAATGCCCGTAACTCAGCCAAAAATTGTTCAAAATGCCAAAACTGATACATTTTTTGAATCGTCTCGTCATGAACAATCGAATGGTTTTTTCACCATCCCATTTCGAGCATTTGGACGGGAGATAGCTTTTTTGCTGGCTGGATAGTTGATGAAGAAAAACGCTCGTAACTCGGCCAAAAATTGCTCAAAATGCAAAAACTAATATATATTTGGAATCCTCTCGTCATGAACAAACGAATGGTTTTTTCATCGTTCAATTTCGAGCATTTGGGTGGAAGTTGGTTTTTCGCTGTGAAGGGTAGATTTTTGGAGGAGACGGCGCGCGAAAAAATTCTAATAACTTTTCGAAAATCACCCAAAATGCAAAAACTAATACATTTTGGAATCGTCTCGTCGAGACGAATCGAATGGTTTTACGAATAAATTTGGTGCATTAGAACGAAAGTTGACTTTTTCCGGGCACGGTTGGTTGATAGATGGTCGACGCCGCAGAAACATGCCCGTAACTCAGCCAAAAATTGTTCAAAATGCCAAAACTGATACATTTTTTGAATCGTCTCGTCATGAACAATCGAATGGTTTTTTCACCATCCCATTTCGAGCATTTGGACGGGAGATAGCTTTTTGCTGGCTGGATAGTTGATGAAGAAAAACGCCCGTAACTCGGCCAAAAATTGCTCAAAATGCAAAAACTCATATATATTTGGAATCCTCTCGTCATGAACAAACGAATGGTTTTTTCATCGTTCAATTTCGAGCATTTGGGTGGAAGTTGATTTTTTGGTGTGAAGAGTAGATTTTGGGAGACGTCACGCGAAAAAATTCTGGTAACTTTTTCGAAAATCACCCAAAATGCAAAAACTAATACATTTTTGGAATCGTCTCGTCAAGCACTGAAGAATGGTTTTTTCATCATTCATTTTCGAGCATTTGGGTGAGAGATATTATTGATTTGCTCGGATTGTAGATTGAGAAAAATGCTGGTTATTCGGTCGAGAATTGCACGAAATGCAAAAAGTAATACATTTTCGGAATCCTCTCTTCAAGCACTGTGGAATGGTTTTTTCATCATTCGATTTCGAGCATTTGGGTGGAAGTTGGTTTTTCGCTGTGAAGGGTAGATTTTTGGAGGAGAAGTCGCGCGAAAATATTCTAATAACTTTTTCGAAAATCACCCAAAATGCAAAAACTAATACATTTTTGGAATCGTCTCGTCGAGACGAATCGAATGGTTTTTTTACGAATAAATTTGGTGCATTAGAACGAAAGTTGACCTTTTTCCGGGCACGGTTGGTTGATAGATGGTCGACGCCGCAGAAAAATGCCCGTAACTCAGCCAAAAATTGTTCAAAATGCCAAAACTGATACATTTTTTGAATCGTCTCGTCATGAACAATCGAATGGTTTTTTCACCATCCCATTTCGAGCATTTGGACGGGAGATAGCTTTTTTGCTGGCTGGATAGTTGATGAAGAAAAACGCTCGTAACTCGGCCAAAAATTGCTCAAAATGCAAAAACTAATATATATTTGGAATCCTCTCGTCATGAACAAACGAATGGTTTTTCATCGTTCAATGTCGAGCATGTGGGGGGAAGTTGGTTTTTCGCTGTGAAGGGTAGATTTTTGGAGGAGACGGCGCGCGAAAAAATTCTAATAACTTTTTCGAAAATCACCCAAAATGCAAAAACTAATACATTTTTGGAATCGTCTCGTCGAGACGAATCGAATGGTTTTTTTACGAATAAATTTGGTGCATTAGAACGAAAGTTGACTTTTTCCGGGCACGGTTGGTTGATAGATGGTCGACGCCGCAGAAAAATGCCCGTAACTCAGCCAAAAATTGTTCAAAATGCCAAAACTGATACATTTTTTGAATCGTCTCGTCATGAACAATCGAATGGTTTTTTCACCATCCCATTTCGAGCATTTGGACGGGAGATAGCTTTTTGCTGGCTGGATAGTTGATGAAGAAAAACGCCCGTAACTCGGCCAAAAATTGCTCAAAATGCAAAAACTAATATATATTTGGAATCCTCTCGTCATGAACAAACGAATGGTTTTTTCATCGTTCAATTTCGAGCATTTGGGTGGAAGTTGATTTTTTGGTGTGAAGAGTAGATTTTGGGGGGGAGACGTCACGCGAAAAAATTCTGGTAACTTTTTCGAAAATCACCCAAAATGCAAAAACTAATACATTTTTGGAATCGTCTCGTCAAGCACTGAAGAATGGTTTTTTCATCATTCATTTTCGAGCATTTGGGTGAGAGATATTATTGATTTGCTCGGATTGTAGATTGAGAAAAATGCTGGTTATTCGGTCGAGAATTGCACGAAATGCAAAAAGTAATACATTTTCGGAATCCTCTCTTCAAGCACTGTGGAATGGTTTTTTCATCATTCGATTTCGAGCATTTGGGTGGAAGTTGGTTTTTCGCTGTGAAGGGTAGATTTTTGGAGGAGAAGTCGCGCGAAAATATTCTAATAACTTTTTCGAAAATCACCCAAAATGCAAAAACTAATACATTTTTGGAATCGTCTCGTCGAGACGAATCGAATGGTTTTTTTACAAATAAATTTGGTGCATTAGAACGAAAGTTGACCTTTTTCCGGGCACGGTTGGTTGATAGATGGTCGACGCCGCAGAAAAATGCCCGTAACTCAGCCAAAAATTGTTCAAAATGCCAAAACTGATACATTTTTGAATCGTCTCGTCATGAACAATCGAATGGTTTTTTCACCATCCCATTTCGAGCATTTGGACGGGAGATAGCTTTTTGCTGGCTGGATAGTTGATGAAGAAAAACGCCCGTAACTCGGCCAAAAATTGCTCAAAATGCAAAAACTAATATATATTTGGAATCCTCTCGTCATGAACAAACGAATGGTTTTTTCATCGTTCAATTTCGAGCATTTGGGTGGAAGTTGATTTTTTGGTGTGAAGAGTAGATTTTGGGGGGGAGACGTCACGCGAAAAAATTCTGGTAACTTTTTCGAAAATCACCCAAAATGCAAAAACTAATACATTTTTGGAATCGTCTCGTCAAGCACTGAAGAATGGTTTTTTCATCATTCATTTTCGAGCATTTGGGTGAGAGATATTATTGATTTGCTCGGATTGTAGATTGAGAAAAATGCTGGTTATTCGGTCGAGAATTGCACGAAATGCAAAAAGTAATACATTTTCGGAATCCTCTCTTCAAGCACTGTGGAATGGTTTTTCATCATTCGATTTCGAGCATTTGGGTGGAAGTTGGTTTTTCGCTGTGAAGGGTAGATTTTTGGAGGAGAAGTCGCGCGAAAATATTCTAATAACTTTTTCGAAAATCACCCAAAATGCAAAAACTAATACATTTTTGGAATCGTCTCGTCGAGACGAATCGAATGGTTTTTTTACGAATAAATTTGGTGCATTAGAACGAAAGTTGACCTTTTTCCGGGCACGGTTGGTTGATAGATGGTCGACGCCGCAGAAAAATGCCCGTAACTCAGCCAAAAATTGTTCAAAATGCCAAAACTGATACATTTTTTGAATCGTCTCGTCATGAACAATCGAATGGTTTTTTCACCATCCCATTTCGAGCATTTGGACAGGAGATAGCTTTTTTGCTGGCTGGATAGTTGATGAAGAAAAACGCTCGTAACTCGGCCAAAAATTGCTCAAAATGCAAAACTTATATATATTTGGAATCCTCTCGTCATGAACAAACGAATGGTTTTTTCATCGTTCAATTTCGAGCATTTGGGTGGAAGTTGGTTTTTCGCTGTGAAGGGTAGATTTTTGGAGGAGACGGCGCGCGAAAAAATTCTAATAACTTTTTCGAAAATCACCCAAAATGCAAAAACTAATACATTTTTGGAATCGTCTCGTCGAGACGAATCGAATGTTTTTTTTACGAATAAATTTGGTGCATTAGAACGAAAGTTGACTTTTTTCCGGGCACGGTTGGTTGATAGATGGTCGACGCCGCAGAAAAATGCCCGTAACTCAGCCAAAAATTGTTCAAAATGCCAAAACTGATACATTTTTTGAATCGTCTCGTCATGAACAATCGAATGGTTTTTTCACCATCCCATTTCGAGCATTTGGACGGGAGATAGCTTTTTTGCTGGCTGGATAGTTGATGAAGAAAAACGCTCGTAACTCGGCCAAAAATTGCTCAAAATGCAAAAACTAATATATATTTGGAATCCTCTCGTCATGAACAAACGAATGGTTTTTTCATCGTTCAATTTCGAGCATTTGGGTGGAAGTTGGTTTTTTGCTGTGAAGGGTAGATTTTTGGAGGAGACGGCGCGCGAAAAATTCTAATAACTTTTTCGAAAATCACCCAAAATGCAAAAACTAATACATTTTTGGAATCGTCTCGTCGAGACGAATCGAATGGTTTTTACGAATAAATTTGGTGCATTAGAACGAAAGTTGACTTTTTTCCGGGCACGGTTGGTTGATAGATGGTCGACGCCGCAGAAAAATGCCCGTAACTCAGCCAAAAATTGTTCAAAATGCCAAAACTGATACATTTTTGAATCGTCTCGTCATGAACAATCGAATGGTTTTTTCACCATCCCATTTCGAGCATTTGGACGGGAGATAGCTTTTTGCTGGCTGGATAGTTGATGAAGAAAAACGCCCGTAACTCGGCCAAAAATTGCTCAAAATGCAAAAACTAAGATATATTTGGAATCCTCTCGTCATGAACAAACGACTGGTTTTTTCATCGTTCAATTTCGAGCATGTGGGTGGCAGTTGATTTTTGGTGTGAAGAGTAGATTTTGGGGTGAGACGTCACGCGAAAAAATTCTGGTAACTTTTTCGAAAATCACCCAAAATGCAAAAACTAATACATTTTTGGAATCGTCTCGTCAAGCACTGAAGAATGGTTTTTTCATCATTCATTTTCGAGCATTTGGGTGAGAGATATTATTGATTTGCTCGGATTGTAGATTGAGAAAAATGCTGGTTATTCGGTCGAGAATTGCACGAAATGCAAAAAGTAATACATTTTCGGAATCCTCTCTTCAAGCACTGTGGAATGGTTTTTTCATCATTCGATTTCGAGCATTTGGGTGGAAGTTGGTTTTTCGCTGTGAAGGGTAGATTTTTGGAGGAGAAGTCGCGCGAAAATATTCTAATAACTTTTTCGAAAATCACCCAAAATGCAAAAACTAATACATTTTTGGAATCGTCTCGTCGAGACGAATCGAATGGTTTTTTACGAATAAATTTGGTGCATTAGAACGAAAGTTGACCTTTTTCCGGGCACGGTTGGTTGATAGATGGTCGACGCCGCAGAAAAATGCCCGTAACTCAGCCAAAAATTGTTCAAAATGCCAAAACTGATACATTTTTTGAATCGTCTCGTCATGAACAATCGAATGGTTTTTTCACCATCCCATTTCGAGCATTTGGACGGGAGATAGCTTTTTGCTGGCTGGATAGTTGATGAAGAAAAACGCCCGTAACTCGGCCAAAAATTGCTCATAATGCAAAAACTAATATATATTTGGAATCCTCTCGTCATGAACAAACGAATGGTTTTTCATCGTTCAATTTCGAGCATTTGGGTGGAAGTTGATTTTTTGGTGTGAAGAGTAGATTTTGGGGGGGAGACGTCACGCGAAAAAATTCTGGTAACTTTTTCGAAAATCACCCAAAATGCAAAAACTAATACATTTTTGGAATCGTCTCGTCAAGCACTGAAGAATGGTTTTTTCATCATTCATTTTCGAGCATTTGGGTGAGAGATATTATTGATTTGCTCGGATTGTAGATTGAGAAAAATGCTGGTTATTCGGTCGAGAATTGCACGAAATGCAAAAAGTACTACATTTTCGGAATCCTCTCTTCAAGCACTGTGGAATGGTTTTCATCATTCGATTTCGAGCATTTGGGTGGAAGTTGGTTTTTCGCTGTGAAGGGTAGATTTTTGGAGGAGAAGTCGCGCGAAAATATTCTAATAACTTTTTCGAAAATCACCCAAAATGCAAAAACTAATACATTTTTGGAATCGTCTCGTCGAGACGAATCGAATGGTTTTTTTACGAATAAATTTGGTGCATTAGAACGAAAGTTGACCTTTTTCCGGGCACGGTTGGTTGATAGATGGTCGACGCCGCAGAAAAATGCCCGTAACTCAGCCAAAAATTGTTCAAAATGCCAAAACTGATACATTTTTTGAATCGTCTCGTCATGAACAATCGAATGGTTTTTTCACCATCCCATTTCGAGCATTTGGACGGGAGATAGCATTTTTGCTGGCTGGATAGTTGATGAAGAAAAACGCTCGTAACTCGGCCAAAAATTGCTCAAAATGCAAAAACTAATATATATTTGGAATCCTCTCGTCATGAACAAACGAATGGTTTTTTCATCGTTCAATTTCGAGCATTTGGGTGGAAGTTGGTTTTTCGCTGTGAAGGGTAGATTTTTGGAGGAGACGGCGCGCGAAAAAATTCTAATAACTTTTTCGAAAATCACCCAAAATGCAAAAACTAATACATTTTTGGAATCGTCTCGTCGAGACGAATCGAATGGTTTTTTTACGAATAAATTTGGTGCATTAGAACGAAAGTTGACTTTTTTCCGGGCACGGTTGGTTGATAGATGGTCGACGCCGCAGAAAAATGCCCGTAACTCAGCCAAAAATTGTTCAAAATGCCAAAACTGATACATTTTTTGAATCGTCTCGTCATGAACAATCGAATGGTTTTTTCACCATCCCATTTCGAGCATTTGGACGGGAGATAGCTTTTTTGCTGGCTGGATAGTTGATGAAGAAAAACGCTCGTAACTCGGCCAAAAATTGCTCAAAATGCAAAAACTAATATATATTTGGAATCCTCTCGTCATGAACAAACGAATGGTTTTTTCATCGTTCAATTTCGAGCATTTGGGTGGAAGTTGGTTTTTCGCTGTGAAGGGTAGATTTTTGGAGGAGACGGCGCGCGAAAAAATTCTAATAACTTTTTCGAAAATCACCCAAAATGCAAAAACTAATACATTTTTGGAATCGTCTCGTCGAGACGAATCGAATGGTTTTTTTACGAATAAATTTGGTGCATTAGAACGAAAGTTGACTTTTTTCCGGGCACGGTTGGTTGATAGATGGTCGACGCCGCAGAAAAATGCCCGTAACTCAGCCAAAAATTGTTCAAAATGCCAAAACTGATACATTTTTTGAATCGTCTCGTCATGAACAATCGAATGGTTTTTTCACCATCCCATTTCGAGAATTTGGACGTTTTATAGATTTTTTGCTGGCTGTATTGTTTATGAATAAAAACGCCCGTAACTCGGCCAAAAATTGCTCAAAATGCAAAAACTAATATATATTTGGAATCCTCTCGTCATGAACAAACGAATGGTTTTTTCATCGTTCAATTTCGAGCATTTGGGTGGAAGTTGATTTTTGGTGTGAAGAGTAGATTTTGGGGGAGACGTCACGCGAAAAATTCTGGTAACTTTGTCGAAAATCACCCAAAATGCAAAAACTAATACATTTTTGGAATCGTCTCGTCAAGCACTGAAGAATGGTTTTTTCATCATTCATTTTCGAGCATTTGGGTGAGAGATATTATTGTTTTGCTCGGATTGTAGATTGAGAAAAATGCTGGTTATTCGGTCGAGAATTGCACGAAATGCAAAAAGTAATACATTTTCGGAATCCTCTCTTCAAGCACTGTGGAATGGTTTTTTCATCATTCGATTTCGAGCATTTGGGTGGAAGTTGGTTTTTCGCTGTGAAGGGTAGATTTTTGGAGGAGAAGTCGCGCGAAAATATTCTAATAACTTTTTCGAAAATCACCCAAAATGCAAAAACTAATACATTTTTGGAATCGTCTCGTCGAGACGAATCGAATGGTTTTACGAATAAATTTGGTGCATGAGAACGAAAGTTGACCTTTTTCCGGGCACGGTTGGTTGATAGATGGTCGACGCCGCAGAAAAATGCCCGTAACTCAGCCAAAAATTGTTCAAAATGCCAAAACTGATACATTTTTTGAATCGTCTCGTCATGAACAATCGAATGGTTTTTCACCATCCCATTTCGAGCATTTGGACGGGAGATAGCTTTTTGCTGGCTGGATAGTTGATGAAGAAAAACGCCCGTAACTCGGCCAAAAATTGCTCAAAATGCAAAAACTAATATATATTTGGAATCCTCTCGTCATGAACAAACGAATGGTTTTTTCATCGTTCAATTTCGAGCATTTGGGTGGAAGTTGATTTTTGGTGTGAAGAGTAGATTTTGGGGGGAGACGTCACGCGAAAAAATTCTGGTAACTTTTTCGAAAATCACCCAAAATGCAAAAACTAATACATTTTTGGAATCGTCTCGTCAAGCACTGAAGAATGGTTTTTTCATCATTCATTTTCGGGCATTTGGGTGAGAGATATTATTGATTTGCTCGGATTGTAGATTGAGAAAAATGCTGGTTATTCGGTCGAGAATTGCACGAAATGCAAAAAGTAATACATTTTCGGAATCCTCTCTTCAAGCACTGTGGAATGGTTTTTTCATCATTCGATTTCGAGCATTTGGGTGGAAGTTGGTTTTTCGCTGTGAAGGGTAGATTTTTGGATGAGAAGTAGCTCGAAAATTTTCTAATAACTTTTTCGAAAATCACCCAAAATGCAAAAACTAATACAGTTTTGGAATCGTCTCGTCGAGACGACTCGAATGGTTTTTACGAATAAATTTGGTGCATTAGAACGAAAGTTGACCTTTTTCCGGGCACGGTTGGTTGATAGATGGTCGACGCCGCAGAAAAATGCCCGTAACTCAGCCAAAAATTGTTCAAAATGCCAAAACTGATACATTTTTTGAATCGTCTCGTCATGAACAATCGAATGGTTTTTTCACCATCCCATTTCGAGCATTTGGACGGGAGATAGCTTTTTGCTGGCTGGATAGTTGATGAAGAGAAACGCTCGTAACTCGGCCAAAAATTGCTCAAAATGCAAAAACTAATATATATTTGGAATCCTCTCGTCATGAACAAACGAATGGTTTTTTCATCGTTCAATTTCGAGCATTTGGGTGGAAGTTGGTTTTTCGCTGTGAAGGGTAGATTTTTGGAGGAGACGGCGCGCGAAAAAATTCTAATAACTTTTTCGAAAATCACCCAAAATGCAAAAACTAATACATTTTTGGAATCGTCTCGTCGAGACGAATCGAATGGTTTTTACGAAGAAATGTGGTGCATGAGAACGAAAGTTGACTTTTTTCCGGGCACGGTTGGTTGATAGATGGTCGACGCCGCAGAAAAAGGCCCGTAACTCAGCCAAAAATTGTTCAAAATGCCAAAACTGATACATTTTTTGAATCGTCTCGTCATGAACAATCGAATGGTTTTTCACCATCCCATTTCGAGCATTTGGACGGGAGATAGCTTTTTGCTGGCTGGATAGTTGATGAAGAAAAACGCTCGTAACTCGGCCAAAAATTGCTCAAAATGCAAAAACTAATATATATTTGGAATCCTCTCGTCATGAACAAACGAATGGTTTTTCATCGTTCAATTTCGAGCATTTGGGTGGAAGTTGGTTTTTCGCTGTGAAGGGTAGATTTTTGGAGGAGACGGCGCGCGAAAAAATTCTAATAACTTTTTCGAAAATCACCCAAAATGCAAAAACTAATACATTTTTGGAATCGTCTCGTCGAGACGAATCGAATGGTTTTACGAATAAATTTGGTGCATTAGAACGAAAGTTGACTTTTTTCCGGGCACGGTTGGTTGATAGATGGTCGACGCCGCAGAAAAATGCCCGTAACTCAGCCAAAAATTGTTCAAAATGCCAAAACTGATACATTTTTTGAATCGTCTCGTCATGAACAATCGAATGGTTTTTTCACCATCCCATTTCGAGCATTTGGACGGGAGATAGCTTTTTGCTGGATGTTTAGTTGATGAAGAAAAACGCCCGTAACTCGGCCAAAAATTGCTCAAAATGCAAAAACTAATATATATTTGGAATCCTCTCGTCATGAACAAACGAATGGTTTTTTCATCGTTCAATTTCGAGCATTTGGGTGGAAGTTGATTTTTTGGTGTGAAGAGTAGATTTTGGGGGGGAGACGTCACGCGAAAAAATTCTGGTAACTTTTTCGAAAATCACCCAAAATGCAAAAACTAATACATTTTGGAATCGTCTCGTCAAGCACTGAAGAATGGTTTTTCATCATTCATTTTCGAGCATTTGGGTGAGAGATATTATTGTTTTGCTCGGATTGTAGATTGAGAAAAATGCTGGTTATTCGGTCGAGAATTGCACGAAATGCAAAAAGTAATACATTTTCGGAATCCTCTCTTCAAGCACTGTGGAATGGTTTTTCATCATTCGATTTCGAGCATTTGGGTGGAAGTTGGTTTTTCGCTGTGAAGGGTAGATTTTTGGAGGAGAAGTCGCGCGAAAATATTCTAATAACTTTTTCGAAAATCACCCAAAATGCAAAAACTAATACATTTTTGGAATCGTCTCGTCGAGACGAATCAGATGGTTTTTACGAATAAATTTGGTGCATTAGAACGAAAGTTGACCTTTTTCCGGGCACGGTTGGTTGATAGATGGTCGACGCCGCAGAAAAATGCCCGTAACTCAGCTAAAAATTGTTCAAAATGCCAAAACTGATACATTTTTTGAATCGTCTCGTCATGAACAATCGAATGGTTTTTTCACCATCCCATTTCGAGCATTTGGACGGGAGATAGCTTTTGCTGGCTGGATAGTTGATGAAGAAAAACGCTCGTAACTCGGCCAAAAATTGCTCAAAATGCAAAAACTAATATATATTTGGAATCCTCTCGTCATGAACAAACGAATGGTTTTTTCATCGTTCAATTTCGAGCATTTGGGTGGAAGTTGGTTTTTCGCTGTGAAGGGTAGATTTTTGGGGGAGACGGCGCGCGAAAAATTCTAATAACTTTTTCGAAAATCACCCAAAATGCAAAAACTAATACATTTTTGGAATCGTCTCGTCGAGACGAATCGAATGGTTTTTTACGAATAAATTTGGTGCATTAGAACGAAAGTTGACTTTTTTCCGGGCACGGTTGGTTGATAGATGGTCGACGCCGCAGAAAAATGCCCGTAACTCAGCCAAAAATTGTTCAAAATGCCAAAACTGATACATTTTTTGAATCGTCTCGTCATGAACAATCGAATGGTTTTTCACCATCCCATTTCGAGCATTTGGACGGGAGATAGCTTTTTGCTGGCTGGATAGTTGATGAAGAAAAACGCTCGTAACTCGGCCAAAAATTGCTCAAAATGCAAAAACTAATATATATTTGGAATCCTCTCGTCATGAACAAACGAATGGTTTTCATCGTTCAATTTCGAGCATTTGGGTGGAAGTTGGTTTTTCGCTGTGAAGGGTAGATTTTTGGAGGAGACGGCGCGCGAAAAATTCTAATAACTTTTTCGAAAATCACCCAAAATGCAAAAACTAATACATTTTTGGAATCGTCTCGTCGAGACGAATCGAATGGTTTTACGAATAAATTTGGTGCATTAGAACGAAAGTTGACTTTTTCCGGGCACGGTTGGTTGATAGATGGTCGACGCCGCAGAAAAATGCCCGTAACTCAGCCAAAAATTGTTCAAAATGCCAAAACTGATACATTTTTGAATCGTCTCGTCATGAACAATCGAATGGTTTTTTCACCATCCCATTTCGAGCATTTGGACGGGAGATAGCTTTTTGCTGGCTGGATAGTTGATGAAGAAAAACGCCCGTAACTCGGCCAAAAATTGCTCAAAATGCAAAAACTAATATATATTTGGAATCCTCTCGTCATGAACAAACGAATGGTTTTTCATCGTTCAATTTCGAGCATTTGGGTGGAAGTTGATTTTTGGTGTGAAGAGTAGATTTTGGGGGGGAGACGTCACGCGAAAAAATTCTGGTAACTTTTTCGAAAATCACCCAAAATGCAAAAACTAATACATTTTTGGAATCGTCTCGTCAAGCACTGAAGAATGGTTTTTCATCATTCATTTTCGAGCATTTGGGTGAGAGATATTATTGTTTTGCTCGGATTGTAGATTGAGAAAAATGCTGGTTATTCGGTCGAGAATTGCACGAAATGCAAAAAGTAATACATTTTCGGAATCCTCTCTTCAAGCACTGTGGAATGGTTTTTCATCATTCGATTTCGAGCATTTGGGTGGAAGTTGGTTTTTCGCTGTGAAGGGTAGATTTTTGGAGGAGCAGTCGCGCGAAAATATTCTAATAACTTTGTCGAAAGTCACCCAAAATGCACAAACTAAAACATATTTGGCATCGGGTCGTCGAGACGAATCGCATGGTTTTTTACGAATAAATTTGGTGCATTAGAACGAAAGTTGACCTTTTTCCGGGCACGGTTGGTTGATAGATGGTCGACGCCGCAGAAAAATGCCCGTAACTCAGCCAAAAATTGTTCAAAATGCCAAAACTGATACATTTTTTGAATCGTCTCGTCATGAACAATCGAATGGTTTTTCACCATCCCATTTCGAGCATTTGGACGGGAGATAGCTTTTTTGCTGGCTGGATAGTTGATGAAGAAAAACGCTCGTAACTCGGCCAAAAATTGCTCAAAATGCAAAAACTAATATATATTTGGAATCCTCTCGTCATGAACAAACGAATGGTTTTTTCATCGTTCAATTTCGAGCATTTGGGTGGAAGTTGGTTTTTCGCTGTGAAGGGTAGATTTTTGGAGGAGACGGCGCGGAAAAATTCTGATAATTTTTTCGAAAATCACCCAAAATGCAAAAACTAATACATTTTTGGAATCGTCTCGTCGAGACGAATCGAATGGTTTTTTTACGAATAAATTTGGTGCATTAGAACGAAAGTTGACTTTTTTCCGGGCACGGTTGGTTGATAGATGGTCGACGCCGCAGAAAAATGCCCGTAACTCAGCCAAAAATTGTTCAAAATGCCAAAACTGATACATTTTTTGAATCGTCTCGTCATGAACAATCGAATGGTTTTTTCACCATCCCATTTCGAGCATTTGGACGGGAGATAGCTTTTTTGCTGGCTGGATAGTTGATGAAGAAAAACGCTCGTAACTCGGCCAAAAATTGCTCAAAATGCAAAAACTAATATATATTTGGAATCCTCTCGTCATGAACAAACGAATGGTTTTTTCATCGTTCAATTTCGAGCATTTGGGTGGAAGTTGGTTTTTTGGTGTGAAGAGTAGATTTTGGGGGGGGGAGACGTCACGCGAAAAAATTCTGGTAACTTTTTCGAAAATCACCCAAAATGCAAAAACTAATACATTTTTGGAATCGTTTCGTCAAGCACTGAAGAATGGTTTTTTCATCATTCATTTTCGAGCATTTGGGTGAGAGATATTATTGTTTTGCTCGGATTGTAGATTGAGAAAAATGCTGGTTATTCGGTCGAGAATTGCACGAAATGCAAAAAGTAATACATTTTCGGAATCCTCTCTTCAAGCACTGTGGAATGGTTTTTTCATCATTCGATTTCGAGCATTTGGGTGGAAGTTGGTTTTTCGCTGTGAAGGGTAGATTTTTGGAGGAGAAGTCGCGCGAAAATATTCTAATAACTTTTTCGAAAATCACCCAAAATGCAAAAACTAATACATTTTTGGAATCGTCTCGTCCAGACGAATCGAATGGTTTTTTTACGAATAAATTTGGTGCATTAGAACGAAAGTTGACCTTTTTCCGGGCACGGTTGGTTGATAGATGGTCGACGCCGCAGAAAAATGCCCGTAACTCAGCCAAAAATTGTTCAAAATGCCAAAACTGATACATTTTTTGAATCGTCTCGTCATGAACAATCGAATGGTTTTTTCACCATCCCATTTCGAGCATTTGGACGGGAGATAGCTTTTTGCTGGCTGGATAGTTGATGAAGAAAAACGCTCGTAACTCGGCCAAAAATTGCTCAAAATGCAAAAACTAATATATATTTGGAATCCTCTCGTCATGAACAAACGAATGGTTTTTTCATCGTTCAATTTCGAGCATTTGGGTGGAAGTTGATTTTTTGGTGTGAAGAGTAGATTTTGGGGGGGGAGACGTCACGCGAAAAAATTCTGGTAACTTTTTCGAAAATCACCCAAAATGCAAAAACTAATACATTTTTGGAATCGTCTCGTCAAGCACTGAAGAATGGTTTTTTCATCATTCATTTTCGAGCATTTGGGTGAGAGATATTATTGTTTTGCTCGGATTGTAGATTGAGAAAAATGCTGGTTATTCGGTCGAGAATTGCACGAAATGCAAAAAGTAATACATTTTCGGAATCCTCTCTTCAAGCACTGTGGAATGGTTTTTTCATCATTCGATTTCGAGCATTTGGGTGGAAGTTGGTTTTTCGCTGTGAAGGGTAGATTTTGGGGGGAGACGTCACGCGAAAAAATTCTGGTAACTTTTTCGAAAATCACCCAAAATGCAAAAACTAATACATTTTTGGAGTCGTCTCGTCAAGCACTGAAGAATGGTTTTTTCATCATTCATTTTCGAGCATTTGGGTGAGAGATATTATTGATTTGCTCGGATTGTAGATTGAGAAAAATGCTGGTTATTCGGTCGAGAATTGCACGAAATGCAAAAAGTAATACATTTTCGGAATCCTCTCTTCAAGCACTGTGGAATGGTTTTTCATCATTCGATTTCGAGCATTTGGGTGGAAGTTGGTTTTTCGCTGTGAAGGGTAGATTTTGGGGAGACGTCACGCGAAAAATTCTGGTAACTTTTTCGAAAATCACCCAAAATGCAAAAACTAAGACATTTTTGGAGTCGTCTCGTCAAGCACTGAAGAATGGTTTTTTCATCATTCATTTTCGAGCATTTGGGTGAGAGATATTATTGATTTGCTCGGATTGTAGATTGAGAAAAATGAGGTGCACGTAACGGCAGTAACGAGCTGCAGTGTTGCCAATTTTTTTCAATAAATTTACCAAAATAACCGCTTTTTTGCTTATAATTTCATCTTGCGACCCCTAAAATTCGTAGGGGAAATGCCGCCGAGCGGCGTCATTTCCTCCCGCGGGCCGCTCGGCGTCATTTCTTCCCGCGGGCCGCTCGGCGGCATCTCCCCTACGAATTTTAGGGGTCGCAAGATGAAATTATATGCAAAAAAGCGGTTATTTTGGTAAATTTATTGAAAAAACTTGGCAACACTGCAGCTCGTTACTGCCGTTACATGCACCTACTAATACGGGTTAGTGTGTGTAACATTTTAGTTAAGTGTGTACACCCGCCTAGTACAGCGACAAAATTAGCGATTTCTTGACGTCTCAATTTTGTTAAACATGATATCTGATGACGTCTGTGTGGCGTAGAACTGCAAGGATCGGTGATTAATTTGTTTAATTTATGATTTTTTCATCATGACAGAGGCGATTTTCCAGGGAAAGTTTAAGAAGTCAGACTTCCATTAATTATTTCAAGGATTTGTATTTTTTCAAGAACCAATTAGTTTCCTAGAATGTGTCCAAAAATAATATAAATTAAATGAAATTCCATCCCAAAACAAGTCAATTGCACGCTCATATTTTTACACCACTGAATTTTTTCAACTTAGAAATATCAATTTTTTGGATTTTTTCACTTTTTTTCAATTTTATTTTCCAAGCTACGTATTCCTATTAATTATTTTTTTCAACCAGTACAACTTAAAAATGATTAATTGAACGATTTTGAAAAGTACTTGATGTTGATAAAAATACAAGAGATTTGTACCCATTCGCATTTTGTATGTTTTTTTTTTTTGATAAATTCGTTTTAAAAACACGTTGAAAAAAAAATATTCAATTTTTTTGAAACTTTCTGACTTCTTCAGATTTCCTCTTATACAAATCGCTACTGCAAATACGTATCGGTGGTTAGTTCTTTTGATTTACGATAATAATGTATGAAAGTAGCCCCTTCAATCTCCCATTTGGAGCCCCAAAATTTTTTAAAAATTGAGGAACAAAAATCTATAATTTTTTAAAAATTGAAGAACAAAAATCTATAATTTTTTGAAAATTTCAGCCTAATCTTAACATTTTTGTGCGTTTTAGAGCTTTTCAATTTTCAAAGTCTTTAAAACAGTTATTTTCGCCCATTTTACTATCCCAAGAATGAAAAATGGTAAATAGTTAGATTATGGGGGTAGTAAAAGTGTATGTAGACCAACCAGCGAGTTACCATGAAAAAATTCAGGATTCGCCACTGGATCAAAAATTTCGTTTCATATAACGTAAGTACGGTCCGAGCAGAGGCGTGACGACCGGGTGGGGGTGACACCCCCAGACCATCCCAATGTTACAAAAAGTTGGTTTAGAATTTGAAAAATTGGAAAAATCTGAGGATATATCAAAAGAATATTCGCCCTCGCTTCGCTCGGGATCATTAAGTTGCCTTTCCACGATTCATTTTTAAATTGATCATTTTAAATTTTTTGATATGTTATCATGAGATATTCACAATTTTAAATACATTTTCTCAAATTTCAGGAATATCTGCCATTTTGAAGCGCAAAAATAATGATCCACGACGATGGAACATATTGAAAACCTCTTGAAAATTAAGCATAATGATGGAAACGTTTAATCGTCCCACACCACCCCTTTGAGGTATGAATTGACCTCGTTTTCATAAAAGTGTTCTGGGTAAGGTAATTAATGATATCCTTTCAAAAATTTCACTAAAAAAGAGTTTTTACTTTTCAAAATTTTGAACGCTGAAATTCGCCGATTTTCGAAGAATTACCCAATCACTAAATTTAAAATTGGAAAATTTTGACTCATTGTGAAATTTCCAAGAAAAATTTGAAAAATTTGATGAAAATTAGTTTGTTTTTGGAATAATGAAAAAAATAGTTGGGAAAATTTGAGGTAGCCCTCCTCCTCCTCCTCCCACCAGGACACTTAACTTCGTCACGCCTCTGGGTCCGAGTGCGAGGGACATGCAATATATGTGACCCGCTCCGAGAAAACGGTACTTACTTATGGAAGAAAATAAGATTTCGAGAAAAACGCATTTTAAAGTTTGAACTAATATAAGTGGCGCGAATGTGGGTGAAATGGTCTTGTAAGCCTTGCTGTAATTGGCTGAGGGTGTCCTGACGTCATATGCAAATTTTCAGCTTTTTTTTGCCTGTAAGTGGCGCTAAATTCAGGAAATTCAGACACAAACGCAATGCTGTAACAAAGATACATTAGTCAATTCATATCTTGGGAATCGATTTACGTCGATGTTTCGAGACGTCATCAGGTCGCCAAATTTCGGCTGTACATTAAAAAACAATTGATTTTTAGAAAAAATAAAAAATACAATCAATTTTTTGTCATTTTTGGATTTTTTGGTCATTTTGGCATACGTTATTTGGCATGAAAAATTTTTTTTTGAAAAAATATACCTAGCCCATCTGATTCTACATACTTTTATCTACTAGAATCCGTAAAAAAACTCAAAATTCATTTTTTCTTCCATAAGTACCGTTTTCTCGGAGCGGGTCACATATAGGAAATAATTTCAATTATTAATGGAAAATTCCTTCGAACACTTCTCTAATGTTACTCTCACTAGCGTAATTCTCATTGAAGGCGAATTGATCGTCCTCGATGTTCAGATGGTTATGTACGCGTGTGGTTGAAATATGATATTTTCCATAACGATGGTGAAAATTTGTGATACACTTGGCATATTGTAAGCTGTAGTCTTTAAGGTCATTGGAAGGTATTTTTAAAAAATCGATTACATCAGCATCTCCGAAGCGATGAATCAAATTAGACTTGTATATTGCCTTAACCACAAGCTTCGAAAAACACATAGTACGGCAGTCATGTTGTTCTTCGAAATAGGTTATCAACTTCTTCCAAAATAATAAGAATACATCCTGATCAATTTTGATATGAGAAATCGCATCAATGAACCAAACCCATCGATGCCAACGTCTCACGTGTTTTATCGGCAGCGTTGATTTATTCGTCTGTGTTGTGGAATTCGACGACGTATTTTGTCCAAAGGTGGTAAAATTGTAAATAACTTGCTGATCATTCATATTATATCCACATCCGTACTTTTTAAATATACTTTTGATTCCTTTTAATGGATTGTTTTGAAAGATGTTATGTAAACCAAAATAAATAGGCTCGGTTTCTTCTAATATTGGAGGTATTTTGTTGATGTACGTATCTTCCATCCACACCGTAAATTGTCGTATCGCATTCGTACATATCCACGTCTCATTTAAAAGTTGTAAGGCGAGATTACTTTGATTCAAGGCGAGATTACTTTGATTCAAGGCGTTAACAGAATAACTTAAGGTACTGGCGTGAGATTTCACGCTGCTTACTTCCAATTGCATTTTTCCATACGCCTTTAAAAAGTTTTCTCGCAAATTTTGTGGCATATCATTAAATACAATTTGCCATTCCGGAGAAAAGGTAGTAGAATTGGGCTCGGAGCATACAATTTCCTTAACAAATATGATCATTAGAAACGAAATTTTCATTTTACACCGTTGGAATCTGAAACATGAATCAACATTTATTATTATTTTATTTTTCCTATTACATTACCCTCAAGTATGCGCATGTTGCGTGTAAGTAAAAGTATCATACCGCATACATTTACAATAAATAATAAACCTGCTTGCACACTGTCCGAGCCCAGTTAGAATTGAATTTTCTAGACATAAATAAATTTTTACCAGGGCCTATTTCAAGGAAAATTTGCAACTGGGCATATAAGCATTTTACCACCTCTCCCTATCTGGGGGAAGAGGAGGGGGAGGTGAATAGTACAAATTTGACGACCAAACTAAATTTTTAAACCATTTTTTTGCCGACTTTTCTTGAAAAGTCAGGTACTAAATTTGGTGCCTCGGAACGACTGAGGGTCGGGTTTTCTTTGCGTTTTGAGTCCTTGGGAACACGATTGTACCATTTTTACAAATTCACGTTTCCTTATATATATATGGTACGCCTAATCCATGTAATTGCCGAATTCATGAAATAGGCAAAAAAAATTTCAACCAGCTATTTCAACTAGAAAATTTTTTGTACTGCAAAGAAGATTTTTCATTCATTATATTTTTCTTTCAGTGTAAAAATTTTCTAATTGAAGTAGCTGGTTGAAATTTTTTTCAAAATATTGCTAAATGTTAGTTCTTTGAGCCGAAATATTTTGAATTTTCATTTTTGAAATGGGAAAAATGGTAGAAGGTTTTGAAGTTATAAATTTCATAAATTAGGCAAGCAATTGCCTAATTCATGCATTAGGCAAAAATTTTGCCTATTTCATGAATTCGGCAATTACATGGATTAGGCGTAACATATATATAGGTAGTCATATCCGGACATGTCAGTCACTTTGTGGGTTAATTCTACATACAAAGTCAGCCACCTGTTTCCAAAAACTTCCACCAGAGTTCGCATCCCTTAGAAATTGAGGCGCGAGGGTGAACGCAGCCCCAATTAGGCACAGTGAGTTGACGTCACAACTCGTATAACTGGTTGCGTTTTGTGTTCCCCTGAAGATTTTCAGGCCAGCTGCTATTCTATATTGTAATCATAGCTATGAATGCGCGGTTTGTTTCATAACTCTCACTCTATTGCCGGCATAACTTTCAAACTTATCCCATCTTGTAGAGAATTTTACGTAGATTATTTTCCCTACCTTGAACACTTATGTCCTTACTCAAATTTTCGAGTTATTTTAATGTGAAGTTGAAAAAATTTGAGGTATTAGAGATGAAAAATATTCTTACAGCTTTAAACTTTCGTAACTTCCATTCTATTGACTGCACGACTTTCAAATCAGTCCCATCGTGTAGGGAATTCAACGTAGATCACTTTCCCTACCTCAAACGTCTATGTGCTCACTCAAAATTTCGAGTAAATTTAATGCAAAGTGAAAAAAATGCAGAATATTTGTAGTGAAACCGCATCTTCAGAACTTTGAGCTTTAATAACTTTCGTTTGGCTGGCGGGATAACTTTCAAACTTGATCCATCTCGTAGAGCATTTTACGTAGATTATTTTCCCTACCTCAAACACCTATGTGCTCACTCAAAATTTCGAGTAAATTTAATGCAAAGTGAAAAAAATGCAGAATATTTGTAGTGAAACCGCATCTTCAGAACTTTGAGCTTTAATAACTTTCGTTTGGCTGGCGGGATAACTTTCAAATCTGATCTATCTTGTAGAGAATTTTACGTAGATTATTTTCCCTACCTCAAACACCTATGTGCTCACTCAAAATTTTGAGTTAAATTAATGTAAAGTGAAGAAAGTGCAGAATATTTGTAGTGAAACCGCATCTTCAGAACTTTGAGCTTTAATAACTTTCGTTTGGCTGGCGGGATAACTTTCAAATCTGATCTATCTTGTAGAGAATTTTACGTAGATTATTTTCCCTACCTCAAACACCTATGTGCTCACTCAAAATTTTGAGTTAAATTAATGTAAAGTGAAGAAAGTGCAGAATATTTGTAGTGAAACCGCATCTTCAGAACTTTGAGCTTTAATAACTTTCGTTTGGCTGGCGGGATAACTTTCAGATCTGATCCATCTTGTAGAGAATTTTACGTAGATTATTTTCCCTACCTCAAACACCCATGTGCTCACTCAAATTTTCGAGTTATTTCAATGCAAAGTGAAAAAAATATGTGATGTGTATGCTGCGCTTGGCGAGCTGGCCTGAAATCGTCAAGGGGCAATAGGCAACCAGGCCAAACTCACTGTGCCTAATATCTAATGGGGCATTCGGACTCGCAGGCCCGTTGTGCAAAGTTCCACATTTGTGAAAATGTGAAATGCCACAAATGTGCCTTTTTCATTCATAATTATGACGTCAGAGGAGACTTGTGGCTTCATTTTCCACATTTCAAAAAGTGGGAAAATGTGAAAAATTGTGAAATGTGAAAAATTTTCTGATTTAGGATCAAGGAATATATATACTAAGATGGTATATTAGATTTGAAAGCTGTCCCGGTTACCGATTGAAAGTTATTAAAGTTAAAAGTTGCAAAAGTGATGAAAAAATTTTGCAAAAAGAAAACTGCTTAGGTACTTACTTTCGCAACTTTGAACTTTCATAGCTTTCGTTCGGTGATCAGGCAAACTTTGAAACCTATCCTATCTTGTATGTAGAGAATTTCACATAGATCATTTTCCTTTCCTCAAACACCTATGTCCTCGATTGAAATTTCGAGTTATTTCAATCTAAAGTGTAAAAAATACGAAATAATGAAAACTCACTTTCGTAACTTCAAACTTGAATAACTTTTGATCGGTGGCCGGGACAACTTTCAAATTTACGCCATCTTGTAGAGAATTTCACGTAGATCATTTTCCTTACCTCAAACATCTATGTGCTCACTCAAAATTTCGAGTAATTTTAATGTGAATAGCCAAGCTCCATAAAGCAATGCATTTTGATAAAGATTTTGTCCTCCAACGAGATTTTGTGTAGTGCGGATTGCGTTTACCCCTGTGAGTCCGAATGCCCAATTTGTTGGTAAAATTAGTTTTGAAAATATTTGAAAAAAATAGTTTACCAAATCCTAGCTGCTTGATGAGAGATGAGTAATTTGGGAGAAGGAGAGGAGTATTTTTATTTAAATTTTAAAATTATTTCAACTAATTCACATCAATTTTCGAAGAAATTTTTTTTCGAAATTTGAGGGTACTTTTTCAAGCTATAAGAATTGAAAATTTCAAAATTCAAGAAAATTGTTTTACCTAAAAGTTTTCGAACTTGAATTATTTTTGATAGAATAAAACCGTGACAAATTTTTGAGAAAATTGAACGTGGAAAATTTTAAATATAAAACCAATTCGTTAACTACGCCTGTCATTTCCGCTACAAAAACTAAAATTGTGCAAAAAATAAACTTCTAGGTACTCACTTCATGAATGAAAGCACGCTGTGTATTGTAGAACTTGCACGCATTGTCATCGATTCAACGTAAAAAAAACCTAGGATAGAACACGGACATTAACACAAAACAATACTATAACATAGAATTTTAAAAATTAGTCCAAAATCGAAGATGTTGAAAAATTGATCTGAACTCTGAAGCTGACTTTCATAAATGTATAAATATAAGGAATAAGTATATTTAAGAATATTAATAGTTCCGCAAATTGCTATTCCTTTTAAATAGAGCTCTTGTAGAAATTTCAAGATATTTTTTGTAGTTATCTTATCGACCTGGTAAATTTAAAAATAAATCAATAATGTACTGATAAATTAGATGGCTGGGGATGATCCTATCAATATCGAAGATCACCAGTTCGCTACCCAAGCAAGGTTAAAACGTCAAGAGGAAAATACCATCGATATTAAAAAAAAAAAATAACAAAATACCTACCATTCCGATAATACGTAGATATGAATAAGATTAGCGTATTTTCGTTCTTTAATGCCGGTTTTAAGGCAAATGTAGAAAAGATGACCATAACGTAATTTTTCAAAAGATATTTATCGCTCTTTCATGACCAACGTTATTTTTCATTTTTTGAAGAGCAAATAAATGTTTTCCCCTGAAAATTCTCATATGTTGCCAAATTTGTAACGTCGGGGTGTATTGGGTGTATTTACTTTGGGTTTGAAACATCGATCTTTTATATATGGACTAGTGGGATCCCCGTGCCGCTTTGCGGCACCAACACCGGACTCGCGCCTTCACTCTGCTTTGAAATCTTGTGTTTGTGTGTAATACATTTGAATAGAGAATACTTCCAAAAAAAAATCACTACATTACAAATACGAAAAAAAAATGAAAACATCGTAATTTGAAAAAATTGATCTAAAGTGACTAAAAACATATTTCATTTCATTGGGGGGGGGGGAGAGAGATACACAACAAACTCATTTTTAAAAATTTATTCTAGGTATTTTATTTATCCACCCGTCTCATGTGAACGATTGCAAGAGGGAGGGGGAATACAACAAACTAATTTTTGAAATTTATTTCAAGTACATATTTATCAACCCGTCTTATGTGAACGATTACAAATGAATTAACTTTATTAGTTTGAGCAGCTGACCTGTTCTACCTCAGTTACAACAAAATTATTCGTTTTTTATATTGCTCAGCAATTTTTTTCAACTTTTTTTCATAAGTGAGTAATTTTGAAAGTAATTTGGCTTCCCCTTCCTCCCGCCCCCCCCCCCCACCAATAAAAAATAGGTTTTGCCATATTATAAAATTTCTCTCACCCGTCACAGTCTTCCTTTTCCCCCCAAGAAATTTTGAAAGAAATTATACTGATGTGTTGTAATACGGGCAGCATTCCATATAAATTTTTTCCCAAATAAATAATTATCTTACCTATTTTTTTGCCTTTGTATTTCAGGAATAAATCCTAGAAAAATATTCATTTATTTTTTATTGATTTCTAATATAGAAATATTATACAACAAAAGATGGAACTTTTCCCCTACTCGATTCGAAACGCGGAAACCAACGACGCGCGTTGATTTAAAATGTCGTCCAATCATAACTCAACGTTCTTAAATTTTGAGGTGGGAGAATGTAGGGGAAAAGTTCCTTCTTTCGTTGTACGGACTATAGGTTCGTTCGAGCGCTTTATAAGATATGAAAAAAAGATTTGAAATTCATAATTTTCAGAAAGTCTCAGGGTGCATCTCCACTAACAAGGGCTACCCATTACTAGCTCCGTCACGCCAGCCCCGCCCATTGGGGGGAGGGGGGTGAAAATGGTGTCAATCGTTTGTGCTTCGTTTGTTCACGTTTGTGCATGCAAACTTTTCGTTTGTGCTTCCCCCCTTCATACCGTAATAATAAATGGTTTTGGGGGGGCTGGGGTGACGCATCCCCCCCATTAGCGCAAATGAGGTGAAAATGGTGCTAATCGCTTGTGCTTCGTTTGTGCACGCAAAATTTCCGTTTGTGCTCCCCTCTGTCGGGGGGTGAAAATGGGTGGGGCTGGGGAGACGCAGCCCCCCCCCCATACGCGCAAACCAAGTAAAAATGGTGCCAATCGTTTGTACTTCGTTTGTGCACGTTTGTGCACGCAAAATTTCCGTTTGTGCTCCCCTCCGGCTGGGGGTGAAAATGGGTGGGGCTGGGGAGACGCAGCCCCCCCCCCCCATACGCACAAAAATTAAGTCAAAAACGCTTTGGCTTTTCACTGATGAAATTTTAATGAATTTTCTAAAAAAAAAAAATCATGGCGGCGTTATCAATTGCATTACGATTTATTTGATTCTCATAAAATTTCGGTAGACGGAACATTAATTTATTACTTAGGTACTTTAAAAAATCTTAGATCATAAAAAGTACCTATTTCTGACAAATAAATAACTGTTGATACTGAAAATTCTGAATTAGGTACCTACTAAATTCAATAAACAAAAGGTTAAATTGAGAAATTATTCTGATAAATTGATGAAAATATTCCATTCTAAGCCCACGCATTCAAATTAAACCAGTTATTAATTATTTCTGAACAAGGTTTCAAAGGATTGGTCCTGCAAAATAATCAATATTTCAATGTATCAATCGGAAATTAAAATCGAGTTGGGAACAATAATGAAAAATTTCTTACGTGGAATTGACTAAATTGAATCCAGAAAGTTGAGCATTCTTTATGCCATCGCTGGTTAAGCAAATAAGCGTTGAGTAGGTGAACTTTCGAATGGTGTCTAATTGCGCTGCATTTAAAAAATATGTCGAATTAATTTTCAAATAGGTACTTATTAAAGAGTTGACTCAATTTTGAATGAAATTCAATAGTTACCTAATGTAAATGCTCCAGGATGTCCATCAAATTCGTAGAAAAATCGGTCACCGAATTTGTACCTGAAAAATGCTTTAGCAACGACGCATTGGAATGAGGTGCTGGCCATTGACCCTGGATATTTTTCCTCGAGTAATCCTCCAACTAAATAGTCTATATCGTGGACATTGGAATAGACTTTCTTCAGTAGCGCTATTTTCTGAAAAAATTGTGGCAAATAATTTCATCCGGTTAAAATTTGATTTTAAGTTGGACCCTGTAAGCAGTAGTAAAAGATTTCATCCGCAGATGGGGCAGTATTTACAAAATTATGGCTCGTTTGACCTCATGTTGATTCAAAGTATGAGAAAAAAAACATAGGTAGGTGTTTTTTTTTCAAAAATCAAAAGTGTTGTCAAATACAATTAGCCGTGAATTTTTCAAAGATTTGTCCAAGTTGAATTCTCACTTCAACGTCGATGACATCCTTCAAATCATCAAACTCCTTCACAGGAGGCAGTCCACAGAGCGTTCTCACGGTGGTGTAAGGGGGTATACCGTATTCTCTTCCTCTATGGATATCAATACTGATCAAATCGGTTCCATTGAATTGCAGAGGGAATATAGTTTTAGGTCTAAGAAAGTAATTCGTGATCTGAAACGAAATGTCCATACATAAGTAAGCACCCATCTCATGGTTCTCCATGCAATGAAAATTGGGATCTGGAAAATTACTGGCATTTATTTACCTCCTCGGTGAAAGTCGAATCTGGCTTATTTTGCGGCTGTGTAATGAGACCACGTAGAAAATAATCGAAATTGTTAGACTCTTGTATAATTCCAGGGTTATCGCTATGATCACTCAACCGTATTGTACTCGAAATATTCCGATCTTCGCTTACCAAACTGCAAGAAAATATCATGAGTACCAAAATTTTTATAAACATAACTTGAATTTTGAGGTTTTGAAGACAAATATGTACTTGGGAGTTCCCGAGATTGTATTATGAAAAGATCGGAAAGCAGCCGCTACAAATTCGCTGATTGACGAAGGATTGATGCTGGGATCATATTTTTTTGCATATCCGGATTCTTGAGGCGATAAATTAGTTTCATTCACGAATGCAGAACCTGTTCGAAGTAAATTATGAAATGTCAATTCCAGCTATTTGGGTGAAAAAAATGACTCGGATGCAGAGTTCAAATTTTAAAATTCAGTTTTGAGATTTCTCATTAGCCCTCCATACCGTTATGTTCAGATCAGAAGGTAAGGATATGGAGGCATAGGCGTGACTAGACCTTCTGAGTAGGGTGTGGCAAAACTTTGGACCCTCCAATAATTTTTTTTTTTTAAATTATCAATCAAAATCGGAATTGAAGAGGGCAACGCTTTAAAACAAGTGGATTTTCAATGTCTAAAAAAAAAACATTTTTTCAGATTTTAATGCTTTGAAAATTCAAAATTCCCATCTGATGTAATTGAGGAGGAACCAAGGCACCTTTTGCCCTTATACTTCATTTTTCGATGCTACCGGTATGGGAAATTGAAATACCCAAAAGTATTTTTGTAAAGTTGTATTTATGCCTGGGCGAAGCAAGGGGAAAGCTTTAGAAAAATTGGATTTCTGCTGTCACAAAACCCAGGGGAGTGACAACGTGTGAGGTTGAGGGGGGGCTCAAATTTTCCCTACTAAATTTTCTAAAAAATTCCCAACTATTTTTCTAAAAAAAAAAAACTAATTCTCATAAAAATTTTTAAAAAATATCCCAACGTTGCTAAAATTTTCCAAATTTTTAAATTCAGTAGGTAAAGATTGGTTTTGACTGAAATTATTTTCGAATTATTTAAATAAATCATTTTCCAAGAAAATTTTCAACGCATATAGGTAAGTACAGTTACAGAACCTGAGTTGATAAAAATGTTGAAAAAATCAAGTAAAAAAACAATCTTCAGTTGGAAAAGGCTTGAGAAAAAATTGAGCTAACCATTTTTTCAAATTCGCCAAATTATCTGAAAATTATTAAAAATTTCCTTTATTGGATTTTTTATCCGTTTTTTCTAAAATTATCCCCGGAGAGAAAAAAATTGAAAAACCACAAAATCAAAATTTGAACTCACCAAAGAATTCAAAGATTTTTATAAATTTCTCAGTCTCCTCTGTGGTTTTTTTTTTAAAGAAGCAGAAATATGCATCAATAAATTTTTAATTATTATAGGCAGGGAATAGAAGTCATCAAAAAAGTTCACTCCTGACTTCAATTGACTCCCGAAGTCAAAAGGAGAAAGTTCACTCTTGACTCTACCTTCACTCCGCAGTCATTCTTTGAACTTGACTTTCTGATTCCGGAATCAAGCCGGAGTCTGAGGTCCGAGTCAATTTGAAGCCAGTTTGATTCTGGAGTCAACTCTTATTGTTTGGTAAAAATTGGCGTCTGACTCCGCCTCAAATCCGCAGTCAATATAAATGATCTTGACTTTCCGACTATAGAACGAAGTGGGAGTCGTGGTCAATTTAAGTAGAATCAATTCGGCTGTGACTTTGGAATCGACTCCTATTCCCTTCTTAGAAGGAAAGGATGACCCCGAAAAAATTTTTACTGCACGTTGAAAGACTTTATAAGAAATTCTGGATACAATGAGTACACCTTTTAGGTTGTTTTTTTTTTTAGTTGAATTTTACATGGCTGGTAAAACCGTACTCATAAAATACCTCATCTGAAAAACTTGCAGAGTTTTCATGAAAGTTTTTCTCAAAAACTATTCTCCCTATTTGAACCAACGGATCATGAAATAATTTTATTCAATAGGAAAGAGGTTGAATATACAAAATCAGGTATCATTTAGCTGCTAGAGAGACGGATGAGTATAGATTTCAGAAACGAAGTGCCAGTAATATTTTGAAACCTTCTCCTCATTATACGAAATCTAAGCACTTACCCAGTAACACAGGTAAGTATTCTTTATAGGTGATATGTTGCACAAGGGCGATAACGATTCGTCTAGTTTCCTGGTAAATAAATTCATCGGAAGAGTTTGAATGCAAACGTTGTAATTCCGTCGCTAGTAAATTATGCAATCTCAGGAACATAACTTGAGAAGCCGCAATTTCAGTATTCAAATTTACTCTGAGCGGATCACCTGATGAATTTTATCCAAAATAAAAAATAGATACTTATTCACCTTCTGAAAATTTCAATCGACTATGAAGTAGATTTTTTCTCACTTACCGGATAAATAGCACACATCGGTGTCACGAGGTACATCACAGACCTCCGTTGGCTTTTGAGTATTTATTAAAAAAGGTTTACCGTTTTCGGTTGTCCTAGTTTTCAACAGGCCACCTTGAAATAGTCTCAATTCATCCGCCTTTTCTTTATTCAAGCCGTAGATGAATGATCCATCCATAAAATGCGTGACCGCTGAAAGCTTTTATAAATATTTTTATTGAATAATGCTTCAAGATTTTAAGCTGCAGCAAACTTTTTGTGGAAGTTCATTTTTCAAAGTATTCCAGATACTTGATAATTTTTCCTGACTTTTTAATAGTTCTGTAAAACGGTTGGCACAATTGGTCGTGGTGAATTTTCAAGGTTGGAAACCCGCACGATTTTCTCTCCCCCCCCCCCTCTCATTGAAAAATAAATCATTAAAAAAATCTAAAACATGGGTTACAACTTATTAAAATGAGTTAAAATTTCACGAGCAAAAATAAATTATTGATGAAAATTAAATTTGAACATTTTAACCCATTTTGGGCCCCAAATTAAGAGAGTGGGGAGGGGTCAAAAGTGAGATTTGACAAAGATATCGTGTGACATATCAAAATGCATGTTTTTGAGGCTGTAGATTACAAATTTTGCACTAAAAAATTTTTTGGGTGCAAGGGGAAGGGGTCAGGGAGGGGTCAAAAGTGAGATTTGGCAAAAATATCGTGTGAAATATCAAAATACACATGTGCGAGGAGTGTTCAAAAAAGACTAATAAAATTCAGAAGGAAGTGTTGATCACAATTTTTATGCTCTTTAGTGTTTAACTCGTCAAATTTTTCCGATAAGATCCTGAAAATTGACTTTTTCGCGTTTGAATTTTTTCAAATGCATGGTCTCGAATACATGAATGAAGGAACGTGAATTTTAATCTTCGAGCAAAATGAGACTATTCGACCTGCTAAACACGAATCTTGCATTAATTTTCCAATTAGATCCCCGGTATGCAAAGAACACGAAAAACGCTCGCGTAACGCAGGCGTTTTCTTGGACAAAACGCAATTGCGTTTTTGTTGCGTTTTTGGCATCGAAAACGCAACGAAAACGCAAAAGACAACTAGTTTCATCTCATTATCATGCCAAGAGAAACTCGTTTGACCAGTCAACATTACCTTCGACAAATGCAAAAAGTCGTTAAAAAGTCATTAAGTCTGCGTTTCTTGGCTGCGTTTTGGTTGGAAAAAACGCAAAAAAATCGCAAAAAAAAACGCAAAAAATGTTTACCGGGTCATTTCATTTTCTTCAACTTTGGTGAAAATAAAAATGTTTCTGAGCCAAAAAAATCTTTAAAAAATTCAGTCGGTTCCAGCGTATTCATGAATAAGTGCCATTTTTCCCACTCGTTCATCCATATTTTCCATTTTTATAAACATTTGAAGATCTAAGGTCCAAAATTCTAAGAAAATTTTTGGATGTCTATGTTGACAATTCCCGACCATTCACAAAATTTCATCTGATTGACAAGAAAAGCATGAAAATCGCATTTTTCGTAGTCATACCTTCCTAAAGGGAGATGAGGGTTCCATTTTGAGATAAAAAATCATTTTTTATCCTCTTATTGATCAATTTATAGAAAAAATCGTAAAAGGTGCCGATTTTTATTCCATTTTTACCAAATTATTCGACAAACTTACTTGTTGAACTGCAGAAGATGTGCATCCTGTTTTGTTATATACTTTGACGCGTTTCACATCCAAACACAATTGTTTGAACTTCGAAAAAAAATAATCGTCTGGCGGAATTGATATAGGCAAACAGGCAGGATGTGGATTGAAACTTCCATCTTCATTACAACAATTTTTTGGTTCTAAAGGAGGTGAAATGTGAAAATAGGAATTGAAATTAGTAAGTATTCAGATTTTTTTTGAAATCAAAAAAAGTAAGTGAAGTTCATAGTTATGCTTTGAAAGAAAAAAAAAATAGTTCTTTCATCAAAAAGATTTCTAAAATTAATTTATGTAAAATTTTTAAACCATCTTTGACTCGATGACTCTGCTTTTAAAAAAAATTATCGATCTGGAAGCACCGTGTTAAACGTCAAAATTGAGAACTTACCACCAGGTTGCGTTTCTATGTCACGAAGAGCTACATCATGGGCAATCATTTGTCCCCATGCCATGACACCCAGCGTCCACTCTGGATCGATGGTATTACCATCTGGAAATAAAGTGGTACGAACAAGTCTAGCATTCGGTAACGGGTTTCCATCTTGAGCCAGTCTAAATTCACTTTTTCCTGTGAAAAAATCATCATAATCAGATATCTGGGCACCTACTCAAAATTAAAAGTTGCAAAGCAATATTATCGTGATTTGATTAGTTCACATGGTTCAAGTAGGTATTTAGGTTTTAGATGCATAAATTAAGTAGGAGTACCAACCATCTGCGTATGATGGTGCCAATAATCGAACCACCGGCGTGTTTGGGGTACCCAAGGCAGTTTTGACCAAGTTGTTGCAAGATCCATCAAAGGTGCGGTATTTTGCAGAAGCATCACAAGCTTCTACTATTGAGAAACATTCATCGGTCAAGTTTTTCTGCTGAATATCAATTGATGAGTTATTTGTTAAGTTTTGGCTTGGATCTGAAACAAATTATGGGTTGTCTACCAGTAAGAAACATCTTGAAATGGCTGCAGCTACGCAGGGAATAAAAATCGACCCCAGAGTTGGAATCAGAGTCATAAATTAACCCTGAAGTCAAGCTGGAGTCAAAAAATCGAGTTGGGAGTTCATAGATGACTCCGGAGTCAGTGAAAATGAGTTCGGAGTCGAGACAGAGTCGAGATTTAGGATATAAGTTCGTCTCCAGAGTGAAGCCAGAGTTGAGAGTTAAGCCCACCAGGTGGATTCTGGAATCAGGGTATGGGGAGGTTATATTCGATACTTATTTATTTAAGTATAGGATTAGTATCTCCATATACATACCGAAAGGCAATGCTCTTTTACTTCTGCCAAAATTGATGGTATTTTCATTCTGTTACGAAAAAATAAAACAAGGTACTTAATTCGAATTAAAGTATACAGAATGTTTCCTAAATTATCTCACTCGAGTGCTGGCTACAAAAAAAGAAAAAAAATGGAGAATAATATATCTGAGACCCAGAAAACAGAAGTGGCAAATGCTGCTTGGAAAAAAATTGCAATAAAAATATTTTTAAACTTTGGGTAGTGCTTCAAAGACTGAACAAAGTATAATTTTATGACTCAGGGCTACAAAAAAAAAGTTTTCAAAAAATTCTAAAAAAATGAATTAGGTATGAATTCAGAAAATGAATAGTTCGTGGCTAAAAATTGAAAGTATTTCATTCTGAAGACTTTTGTCTATAATACCAAAAATATAAGGGCTTGATCAGTGACATACCGAACGGGACTGAGGGAGAGTTTCCCCCCTGAGAAAATTTTTTACTTGTAAGTTGGGAAAATTGAACAATTCAACACACCACTTGGGAAAATTGGTCAGTTGAGAATTAGTCACTTTCCCGACTGAAGATTCATCATTTTTTCCACTGAAAATTTATCATTTTTCCAAGTTAGAAATCAATAAAATTTTCACTTGTTAGTTTGAAAATTTCGCCCGATACCTATGTTTTTATTCCCAATTTTTACCCTCTCGAAAACGCTTTCGACACCTTTGATTGTGAATATCTAGTGGCTACATTTTTACTTTCTCTTCTCTCAAATTACATCAAATAAGAATTTTGAAAGCCTTGAAATATGAAAAAATGTTTTTTTTAGGCATTCAAAATCCAATTTTTGTGCACTATTTTAGGTGAAAGTGCCAAAAAAGGTAGATTCCCTTTCACTCATTCCTCACCAAATTTTCCTGGTATTTTAAGTTGTATCCATTTTGAGTTGGGAATTTCACGAATTCGAGTTGGGTTTTTCATGAGACCTACCCCCCTCCCCCTCGGAAAATGCCTTCGGTACGTCACTGAGCTTGATGTGTGCAGATAAGAAAGAGAAAACAGCTGAGTGAGAATTTTGAAGGGGGGGGGGAAGAAATCTAAGGATAATACAAAATTGAAAAAATTTGAAATTTGTTTCAAACCCCATTTATTTTAATGTAGCTCGCAGTCCTTTCATTTTCGATGTTTTGATGAAAGTCTTCGGAACAAAATTTCCTCAGTTATCAACTTACCAATCCATCACCTTATTAGTTTATTTTTTTAGATTTTTCGGAATGTCTAATTTTGTTTCAGTCCCTACAAATTTAAAGTCGAGGAAAAAATCATGATGTAAAAAATTTGTTCAGTTTTCAAGAAAAAAAATAGGTATCGATTTCGGGTGATTAAATATTTTTGTATGTGATTTGGTGATTTCATCAGAAGCTGAATTTGCCCCTTAAATTTCCAAAATCGGCAATCAGTTTATCTCAGCTTTTTTTTCAGTAGTAAGCGTACCTAGTTATAACTAGGAAAAAATTTCATTCGGCAGACGATTCATGGAATATTCTGGAAGAGTCTCTAAAATTTAAGTTTTACTTACCTACGTTTCATTTTAAGAGAATATCCGAAAAGAAAACAAAAAATTCAAGTATTTTTTTTTCAATAAAAAATTCATAACTGCATTTTTAAAATTTCCTGCATAAGAAAGCAGTAAGAAAAAAAAAGGAAGAGAGCTAACAAATCATTTTTAATATTTTTAGAAGACCTACAAATTTTTATTGCTAGACTCGCAGTTGTCAATTGTCATCCCCAGTTCGACAATCCATAGTTTGAAATTCGATAAGTAATTCGAAAATCTGTGACAGTTCACGAAATGCGGTTTCAGATCTTTTTTCAACTGATACCTACTTATCATTAGGTACCTATTGGCTATTATTGATATTTTGACTTGAGATATATTTCAAGTAGGCGTAAGCACCAACAAATGCGTTTTTCTTTTTTTTTTTTTTTGAAAAGTGATAAAATTGTTTTTTTTTGTACAGTAGTTTATTTGAAAATCTCATGCGTTAGGTCGACTTTCGTAAAAAATAAAATTGATAATTACAGGATAGAGTTATGAAGTCAATTTTTTCATCTACATTATACTCATGTATGGGTCATCAAATTTTTGATAAATATCATCGCCTAAGGTAAGACTTCCTATAAGTACGCACTGCCTATAAGTACGCATTTCATTTTTTTCGTACTTGGCAACACTGAATTGAGACTGCGACTACACCATGACCTAACAGACTACGAATCTTGGTTGTATACAAAATTTCAGGTGGATTGATGAAGAATTGACCGACTGAGAGCAATTTGAAAAAAAAAATCACGTTTTTTGCATTTTGTTTTCGTATTTCTCCAAACGGGAAACGTGATTGCGGTCATAAAAAAAACAGAAAGTAATAAGTATTTTATACCATTCGATTCGTAATTTTACGTAGTGTCTTTTCCAAGAAAGATTTTACCAAAATATTAACATGGGTCTGAGTTAGATATGATTTTGTGCGAAAAGGGTTACCTTCTTATAAGTACGCATTTATGATTTCCTATAAGTACGCACTATTTTACATGCAAATTTTCATGTTTTTGAAAAATTGTTGAAAAACGTTGGTAGAAGCTCCTATTGAATGCACTATTGCTCTAATAACTTTGAATGATCAAAAAATGCGGAAAAATAGGTAAATTTCACACTTCTTGTTTAGGTTCAACACATCGAAATGTACCTACTTTTTCTAATGTCGGTATCTACTCATGTGATGCATCCAAAAAATGCAGTATTGTTTTATAAAAGCAAAATATCAAAATAAATCTTCGATTTGCTCATTTTAATTCACATTTTGTTGCGTTTTTTCATGATTTTTCAACATTTTTCTAGGTTGCGTACTTATAGGAAAAGCCTTTGCGTACTTATAGGCAAGGGGTGTCCTATAAGTACGCATTCGAGGACCTTTGGAATTTCGCGATTTGTCGAGAATTGGTAATGATAAATCCAAAAGTAAGGTACTCAGTATGTAGGTAAAACTCCAGAGTACAACCATAAAAATTTTCATGACTTTTGATACATTTCCCTAGGAGCTATGGCGTTTCAAACGTTAAGTGCGTACTTATAGGAAGTCTTACCTTAATTAAGTACTTCGTTTAAAATGAAAAAGAAGGAACAAAGCGAATGATTAGCAGTGATGCAATGATTGCAACTTTCTCACTGGATAGGTCATAAATAATTGGTTTATCAAGTTAATTGTATCGTATAAAAATTGATTATCTAATTAGATACAAATAAATCCACGTTGCTTGATATGTACTCGTAAAACTTTCAAAACAATTTGAAATTTTTATAAAATGTCATTTGCCAACTTTCAACGCTTCAGTTGGACACAGACATACCAAAAAAATCCTATTTGAAGACCTTGTTTTTCATTTTCATGTCTTTCATTGAAACAGCTTCGATCAAAATTCTAAGAATAAAATATTTTTTGAGCGTCTTCGAATTTGAAATGGTCAAGAAAATGTAAAAAAATTCAAAAAGGTAGGTAAGTAAAAATAATAATGTAATATTCCTTTATATTTTTAGAAAATTTG
>JAZDXF010000173.1:0-22848 GCA_038380155.1 Pseudococcus jackbeardsleyi
TTTCGATTTTTTTTTCTTTTTTTTAAATTTTGAAAAAATTTTTGTTTGGGAAAAATTGATTGTTTTTTTGCGTGTAAATTTCCGGTTGCTGGGAGTATATTGAGTGGAGCCTCGTCACAGACAGAGCTGCCTCCCAGAAGGAAATATCAATATCGTAATGTTCCTTTGGAAGTAGATTCGAATTTGCGTTTTAATTATAACGTGTAGTATAGTTTATTTGCTTATTTATATAATTGACGGAAAAACCAAAAAAAAATTCAATCTAAAAAATTTAAACATTCCAAAAGCCTTCAGTCTACAAAAGGACCAATAGTGATTCATCATATAACATGTACACTGAAAGTCGATATATATATCAAGGATTCCGATTTTTGAGACAGCTGTAATAACTGTCATCATATCAATACCTTGTGATTGTGATGCCAGTTTTTCGTATGTAAGTTTTACATTTGTTATTTTTGTTAAAAAAGATAAAATTTAAAAAAAAAAAGTAAATTATGTTACGTATGCTTTTATGCCGATCGATTATATTTTGTATCTTAATGTACGATAAACTTCTATGTTTTTCCTCTTTTTTCTCTTTTTTTTTTTTCTTTTTTTTCTCTTTTTAATTTACTGTTATACGCGAAATTTGTGTAATTTTTAACAATACAGAAATTTTTTTGTATTCGAATTTCTTTTTATTGGAGAAAACGGAACACATTCACAAATTTTACGTTGTAATGGTTGAGGGAAAGAACAAAAAAATTTGCCAACAGTAAAACTAAAGTAAAAAAATTTGATAAGTCGCCATACCACATTATAACATGTCGCACTGAAGGTTTTTCATACAAAAATTTAGTGATCAGATTTGATTTATTATTTTTTTAAATTAAACAAATGCATAGCGAGTAAAATTTGTGATTACCAGTCGTAGCTAGATTAAGATATATAGTGTATGGTCGCAAGTTGGCTAATTTTTAGATTTAATGGAATTTTTTTTTTGTATTAGATGACAATATAAGAAAAGCAATATATGGCCGAATTTTACTGTATTCATTTATACAAAAAACCCTCTTATTTTTTTGTGCTACAAAACAAGTAAAAAGAAAAAAAAAACTAAAAAATAAAATAAAGCGAAGTTATTTATTTGTATAAATTTGTTTTAAAAAAGCTTCGTTCACAGTGAGAGGGTTGAAACTTTTTTTGAATTATTTTAATTCTTAGATTTTACTATTTTTTTTCTCTTTTTTTTTTCTCCTTTTTTTTCGTTTGTTTGTATGTTGTCCATAAAATTAGTTCTTATAATTACATCTGTTCTGTACTTACGTTTTATTTAGCATTTAACGAATTTTTTTTGTAGTTAGTTTGTGTAGTTGTGACCACCTGTAGCAATTACTTTGTATTTTTCCCAAATAAAGTAGATTTGAGTGAAAAATGTACCTTTTTGCTGCTTTAAATGTAAATTTTTCATTAAAAAATACTTATATTGCGCATTTTGCAACTGAGTGTGTTCTGGAGACGAAAAATTTTTAGAATAGGAGCGCGGTGCGCCTGTGTATTTTGTTATCTTATATGTTTCTTTCTTTTTTGTTTTACGTTCTTTCTTTCTTTCGTTTTATATGTTAGATTTTTTTTTTTGAGATTGGTAAGATTTTGGTTCCGAATTTCGGATGATTTGAGTCCAGAAATTCAGGATCAAATCTCGACTTACACTTGGATGTAAATATGATTTTATTGTATTGAAGCTAACAAACGAACAGTTCGAACCGGTCAGATTATTATGGATTTTTGTTTCATTATTGATATTGTTTTCGTTTGTGTTCGTATCTTTGAGAATACTTGTTGGAAAAATTCACTCTTCCGTAACTCTGTAGCATTTCGCTTGCTAACATCTTTTATACTGCTGTTATGTTGTTGTTTATGTTTTGTTGTAAATCTCACGGGACTGTGCTGAGATAATTTCTTGTCCAGTGTGGTAGGATTGTGGGGTTTGGGTAACAAGCTAGGTAAGGGAGTTGCTGAGGCTGGAACGTGTATGATGATGTAGTTTGCGATGTTGGTGGTTGAGTATTTTATGAACGTATAGTTTTTGATATTAAAATGCAGTGTGTGTGCATTAAAGTGCATGTTTTGAAGTGAAAGGTATTTTTTAAGGGATTGAATTTTTTGGGACACCCTGTAGATTTTTTAAAAAATCCTGGTGAGAATAATCCAAGTCGTACGATCTGGTTTTTTGAGCTTGAATTTTGATTTTTCTTTTTAAAAAATATAAAAGAGTTTTTCAAAAATTTTTTATAAAAATGGGTTGAGTATGGAAATTTTTAACTAAAAAATACTCCTGGTGGAGTCTACTTTTGACCAACCGGTCCATTTTTCAAAGGAATGTGTGAAAAGTCATTTTTCGTACTACTTTTCCTGTAATTCTTTGTGAGAAAAATTCGAAAAAATTATTTTTGAGAAGATTTTTTTCTAAAATAGATGAAAATGTGAATACATATTTTCAAGTTGAAAAAAGTATTTTTGGCGGTTGCATAGTCGTCATTACTTATCAATTGAAAAAAATCTCATACAATTATTTTTCTCCATTTTTGAAGAATTTCTACCATGAAGTTATTTTTTTATAGCAAGATTCATGTCAAAAATACATTTTTTTGTTTCGAATTTTTTTTTTTTTTTGGTTTACAGACGATAGAAAAAATGTTTCAAGATGTTAAAAAATATTCCTCTGAAAGAAAAACAAATGTAAAAAGTGGACGAAAAATTGAAGTTCTAATTACACCGAAGAGAAAAAAATCAAGAAATTATTTTATCCATATTGCGAATAGAGAAAATTGGCCTGGAAGGGAATTGGCCAGAGTTGATGAGAAATTGACGTGAAAAGAAAATGACTTCACTTCAGGTCGCCTAGAAGCCCAAAATAATCTCGTATGAGTTTTTAAATTTTTAAAAATATGTTTTCATGCTTTTTATAAAATTGAAATTTTTCGTAAATTCAGTTGGTTAAGTATATTTCATTTTAATTTTTTCCAAGTTTAGAATATTATTTCCAAACTAATGAGCGAGATTTAAATATTAGAAATTTGGAAAGTTTAATAATTCAGAATTAATAATTTTGTCATTTTTTTCTGACATATTTTTCGAATTAAGGAAAATCAAAATTCTGAGTTGAATAGCATTGTGAAAATTCTTGGAAAAATTCAAATCTGGGGAAAAAATATTTGGAAAAAGTTGGAGAATTGAGCTTGAACTGTAATTTTGATAATTTTTTTGGATTGAATCAGGCATAGAAATAGAGTTGAAAAAAACACCACTACTTTTGGTCGTAAATAAATTCTAAAATAATGAAAAATTGAGCTACTTGTTGAGAAAATTAAGAAAGTCAGAACTCGAAAATCTCTATGTAACAGAAGAAAAATATTAAAGAAAGGAATGATGATTTTTTCATTCAAATTTTGGGAATTTTGAAAGAAAAATTTGCATCACCGTACAAAATAAGAAATACAAAACAGCTGAGAAAAATATGAAAATTCACAGATGAAAAATTTTTACGAAGTTGAAAAAACGTTGGAACACAATGTTTGAAAAAATTTGGAAATGGGCAAAAAATGAATTAAGAAAATTCCCGAGAAAGGAACAAGGCGAAAAACATGTGATGAAAATCTTGTTTTCATTTTCAAAAACGTGAATCAAGCGAAAAATCTTCCAACACAGGAAATTTCTCGGATACATTTCATACGTAAATTTAATTTTCAATATACACAATTTTTTCTCAACTTAATTGTCATAGAATGATTTTTAAAAAGAATTTGCACTTGCGGAGAAAGGTTGGAATTTCTGGCTAACGAATTTTGAAATGAAAAGATTCGAATCTCTTTCAGATACTCCATGGCTGAAAATCATTTAGAAATTTTGTTTGAAAAAAATTGTAGTCTACTCTGCAAACTGTTGGGGGTTAATAACGAATCAGATGAAAAAGTACTGGCAGCATGTGTTTGCGTTAAAATAATGGCTAAAACAAACTTTTTGCCCTCTTTTCCATCAGGCTGTAGTGTGATTTTAAATCATATCGTGTTTAAGTGTTTCTCATATTTAAATTTGGAAGAATTTTTTTAAAATGTGTTGTTTTTGGTTCTGCTACGGCTAAACGCTGACATTGGACTAATGGATTGCTTGCGGTCTAGTAATGCACTAATTTTGGAAAAAAATGATGTGATTTTTTTTTTTTTGTAGCAATTACCTGTTCCAAAAGAAAAAGCTGTTTTTAAGGTCAAAAAAATTTTATTGATTTTTTCAAAAACAAGACCAAGAAGTCTAACTTTAATAATTAATAATAGACTTTTGTAAGTACCTATTTTTAGGATTGTGTCAAGTCTGAAAAAAATTCAATTTTAATTATGTCATCTTTTGGATTTTTAAAAAAAAACATCAATCATTTTCTTTGTAATTTAGAACGAATGGGTAAATGAAGAAACTTGAATCATCGAATTATTAACATTTCAAGAGAGGAATGGAAAGGAAAGAATCGGTTGAATTATTTTAAAATCCATAGCATCTTCGCCTTTCATTTCTATCATCACTTTTAATTTTTTATGGAATATATTTTGCAAAATATTCAATTAAAATAATGATGCTGTTATGAATATTTTTACACCAAAAATGAAAGTAAAAATATTCGAATTAAAGTGTTGTTCGCTCTCAAAAAAAAAGTTGAGATTTGTTGTTTCCTATCGCCCTCATTCCCCAACAAATTTGACAATCCCTTGTACAAAAAAAAAATGTATCTTGAAGTAATCTTTGAGTTGGTTCCAGGATTCTATTAATATCTGAATTTATTGGAAATTATGGAAAGTTATTATTTTTAGTTTTCATTTCATATTTTTAGGGGAAAAAACGGTATTTCCATTTTTATTTCATTACGAAAATTTTCAAAAGTGGTAGGTAATAGGTAACTATCTTTGAAAAAAAATTTCAAGTTTAAAAAATCATAAAAACATGGTCCTTTCTGTGTAAGTTCGTTTTCTGATCGAAATACGTAAAAATAGCCCTCAGCATTATTTTAATTTTCAGTCCATATTCCTAATCAAGATTATTCCAAATTATACAATTTCCCTGGGGTTTTGATTTCATTGAAAAAAAAATTCTGGGTGTACACCTAAATAAAGAATAGACTGAGATTCTTCAACCAAAATAATTCATTTCTAAAGTAATTTTTTTTTAACCAACATTTTTTCTTAATAAATTTCCAATCATCCTCCGAAACTAAAAATATTCAATTGAAAACTCACTAAATTCGCAATAATTTCATTATCCATGTTTCCATTTCGCTTCATTCATTCATTACGAGAGTAAATTAAACCTAAATATCATTTTTCTACGATTTAATATCGGTTATAAAAATTCGTTTTAAAGATTTTTCCAGACGAGATTATTTCACCTTCAGTCGAATTTTGTACAGCGAAGTGAGCTGAGAAATAAAAAAAACGCAGTCGAGTTTTTGAAAACAAATTCTCAATGCAAACTAGATCCAAATATCTGTTCATCTTTCGATTTGCTATTGTCGCTGTTACTGCAATTTTGCAACAAAAAAAAAACGCTCTTCAAGAATAGCAATTTTTTCCTCATTACTGAAGCTGTCAAGTGATGAAAAATGCCGTTTGTAAAACCAGAATTTAATCATTTTTTTCAACGTTGTCGAGTCATTAAGACTAAGAGTGGTTCGGAACCGCTCTTTCTTTAAATTCATTATTGATGCTTCATATAATTCTGAGGTTAAACTTACCCCTTTAAAGTTGTTCTATATTTTGAACATCGATAAAAATATTTCTGAAGGCATGTTGGCATGTTTTAAAATTTTTATTATATCTACTCTCGAATAAAAAGTTGAATTTTTGCATTGAAAATTTATAAGGCATAATTTTCAATAATAATTTGGATGTGTTATCCATTTTTTTTTTTTTTTTAAGAATAATGCAAGGCATTAGTTTTTAAACCTTATTTTCTGATCTAATTAATTTATTCATTTCAACGATGCTTCTTTTTAGGTAAATCAGTTGCAAAAATCATGTTGTAGCACCTACCTAATTTTAAAAGGTATAAGTGCCTGGCTACCTGCTACCTATTATAGAAGTGATGTTTAATTTTTGTCATATGCAAATGTGATTTCGATTTTTTGAGGCGAGGAAAAAAGTACGAGGAGCGATTTGATAAAAATATATTTAAATTATTTAAAAATAAGTAAAATGTTCATGTTTAAAATAATTAAATAAGTAACGTAAAAAAAAGCACATCACTCTATATGAAATACTCTTTATATACCCACGCGAAAAAAATAAATTACAGCTCAAAATTTACTCATCAGTATATACCATTTTCTACTATATGCCATGAAAAATACTGCATCGCAGAAAACCTATCTACTGTAAGTATGTACGTTTCTGAAGCCCCTACCAACCATTTTATAGATACGTATAAAACTAGATATTATAAGTATATATGGTGTATGTTAAAAATTCTTGTAAAACGGTGAATTGAAAAAAAAAAGAAACAATTCTTAAAGTAATTTTGCTGCTTTTATGTTTAACTTCAACTTAACAACCATTTCAAAGTAGCTACGAAATTTTTAAAACTTCTCTAAGATTCTATCTACACCATCAAAGGACGTATTAACGTTTACCAATTTTAAAATGGAGGTTTAGGTAAGTTGATTGGATGTGTTCTATTGGTCAGCTGAAGGTTTGGGCTGGGGTGGATTTGTAGGCGACCAAGTTGGATGCTCAAATCAGGGTTTATCTGTGAAAAATGAAAAAAATTAGATAACTTAGTGTGAAAATTTAAAAATCATTAAAAATAAGATACAACAATGACAAAATATTAAAGAATACAATGAAAATGAGAAAAAAATAAATTTTTTCAAAAATAAGAGATAGCCGGAGTCAAAGTAAAATAAAGTCCAAAAATTGTCTAGGATCGCATAAAATTTGATATTTTTTGTGGCTTTTATCTTACTTTACGTAATTTTTTATTCCACAGATTTTTTGAATATTTTATTTCTACCTTTCTAGATATACCTTTTTTGGGATTACAATCTTCGGGGAGAGAAAAAAATGCAAAGGATCGTCCTCAATAATGTAGGTAGGTAGGTATCTAATTATCCACTCCATTATTCAAATTCAGCTATCAGCTTTTATTTTAGTTAAATAATATCGGAAAAAAAAAATCAGAATTAAAAATCAGAAACAATATTGATCGTTTTTGAACATGAAGTTCAAATTATGGTGTTACTCATCTAGAAAATAAATCAATAAAATTTTAAAGTATTTTTTCAATGTTCAATCTCTTAATATAAACTTTTGATTTTTTCGTGAAATTTTTTTTAAAAAAATTCATTTTTATGGATTTGGATTTAAAGAGTCTTAGAATGATGACGGTTCAATGGAGAAAGTCCAATTTTACAACCGAACATTGTCAATATTTATCATCACCAGCAGTAAATAATGGATTTGAAATGGGAATGCTTTGAAACAATATTATCTTGGATTTTAGGAATTTTTTTCTCTGAAAATCCTAAAAAAGAATATTGAAAGAAAAAGATACTTGCAAAAAATGTATTGTATTTTTCATTTTTTTTGCTTGCCGAAAAAATCAACTTGAGTATGTTTGAGGCAACATTTCTACTCCAAAAATATTTATGATGAAAAAAAGAGAAGACCAGATTTGATCAATGCAAATGGACCCCCCCCCTTTGTCACAGACACGCATATCGACAAATGACAGTTTATGGAAGTACCTAGTACCTACCTATCCCTAAAAATATATGTATCCTAATTTATAAAATATTCTCTGCTCTTCATAGTTTTGTGATAATTTATCAAAAAATTTTCCAATTGTTTCAATATATGTGAAAGGCAACATCAAAGAAAAGGAAACAATATTTTTGTCAATTTTATACAGGTACTCGTCCAAAAAATGATGAAATAAAATTAGATTCTACTCAAATTATATGATTACTTTTTTGATTACAAGCCAATTTCTATAAATTATTATATTTTTGTCATGATATTTTTTCATAAAAATGAGAAAATTACACGAAATCAGAGAGAAGTAAACGTATTGAAAGCTAAATTTAACCTCTTTCAGAAATAAAGTATTATGAAAATTTTCCAAGTTTACACTATTCTCGAGCTACTATGAACTTGAAAAATAAAAGAAAATGACGAAGTTTTTTCATGAAAAAGTCTCACAACTGCAAAAGTGCTCAGGGTCAGGATTTGATCTAAGAATTTTGAAAATTTTTTATATTTGCAATGATTGGCTCATTGGAAAAAAAGGTGTGAAGCCAGACCGAGGCATTGAGGCAATGAACTCATGAGAAAGGTAAATGATGAAAATGTTTTCATCTCAGCTAATTTAGGAGCAAAATAATCGTGGTAATCAGTTGGGAAAAATGAGGGAAAATTGTGAACTCCAATTTTTAAAAAAACTCTTATACGTGACTAAAATATAAACTTGAGAATTTTTCCCCACCTTACTAAATTTTCTGAGGCATTTGCCAATGAAAATGAAGGAGAAGGGGGACAATTTTAAAACAAAATTTACAATCAATTTTTACTGGTAAAATAAGTTTACCCCCCAAAAATGAATTTTTTTTGATTATTCTCAAAATTTGAAAATTTTGAGAAGAAAATGATGGCTTTTAGGAAAGAATCATCAAGCCTCGGAAATTTGATAAAATAAAAAAAAAGGCCATGACTAATCAAAATTAAAAATATTGAATAATTTTTTCCATTTTTTGATAGCTGAAATTTTTCAAATTTTTTTTGAAAATATGTAGCTGAAGTGGCAAAATTGCATATATGAGCCATAGAATAATTTTTGAAGACCCGGAGGGGGCCTGTCTATTCTCACACGGAATGAAACAACAAAATGTAAAATCGTTCGCTCGAATCGCAATTTCACCAAACTGTCTCGTGATGTCGCAGATACCTATTTGAAAAATTTGAAACCAGAAATCAACAATTATTTTTCAACCCAATTTTTTATATTCTCAAAATGGTTCAATTTTTTTAATTTCCTCTTTTTTCCCAATATTTTTTCAACTCTAAAATTTTCTAATCTGGAATAAATTTTTTTCCTTCAATTTTTTTTCAGGTAGGTAGAAGGAATTTGATTTTTTTTAAAAAACACATATTTTTCATTTCTTAACTCTGGAAATTTTCTCTCAATTTTTTTCTCCCGAAATTATTTCTCAAAGTTCAATTGTTACACTTTTTGCCAGATTTTTTCAAACTTCCATTTTTTTAAAGCTCAGTCTCAAATTTTTTTCTAAAAAGAAATTTTTTCCAGCTCTCAAATTTTTAGGATAAAAAATTGAAAAAAATTGAAAGCTTGGAGAACATTTCAAGAAATTTCAATGTCAGAAGAATGTCCAAGTTTTAAAAAAAGAATTTAGATTCAAAGAATAGGATTTCACTAAAGTGAAAATTTTATCAAAAATAAAAATCGAAGAAATTGAAAAAATCTTGGGAGCTGAAAAAAAAATTTGAAGAAGAAAGTTTAGTGGGGGAAAAAAATTCTAAAAAGATTTGCCAGTCTTTAGAATTGAAGGGGCGAGCTTAGAACCATTAAAATATGTATATGTTATCAAACTATGTACCTGCCACTGTGACTCTCAAAACAAATGTACTATAGCTAAACCGCTCAACAGAAATTTGTTCCTCTTATTTTGAAAAAAAAAGAAAGAATGAATTTTCTCACAAATTTGATCAAGAGAGAATAATTATCCAACTTCAGATTGAAAAGATTGGAGACTGCGAAAATTGAAAAAATTCTCAGGGTCTTCAATTTTCAAAGTTGGACGTAATTGTTGAATTAACTCATTTTTGAAGGACCTTGAAAATTCTCTGAAATGTGTATTTTGTCGTTCAGCATTTAAACCGAAAACTTTAAAGACCTACTTGCGAATTTTCTTTAAAATTTCATATTCTTTCACGATAAGTAACTCAACTTTAATTTTTGAAAATGAGAAAAAATTCTCATAGGATCGAATTCATAGAGAAATGCACTCCTCTAGAAATCAGACTGGTTGAATTTTCTACCTTGATATGACCTCTTTCGCAAGTCAAAAAATGCTAAAAAATGCTTCAAACCTTCAATTTTTTAGCTCCTTTAATTCCTGAAAGTATGCACTTTTTCAAGCTTCAGTTCAATTTGGATTGCAAAGCATGGTTACCCAAATTCAAACGTTTGAAATAATCAATCAGAGAACGTAGGACATCATGCTGGATTAATTTTCCTTGAGATTTCTCTGCTTGACCCTTTAGTTCATCTCATATGGAAAAAATGATATTTTGCCTGAGTTTGGAAACAACGAGTAAAAAACCTAAATTTGATTCATTTCATGAGAATGGCTTCAATTAACGATTTGAAGAATTTCTTCACTGGAGGAGAAAAAATGGAAAATTTCTTTTAAAATCATATTTCTAAGAATAATTTTATTCCTCAAAATTTAATTTTTAAAAATTTATTGCTAAAAAATTATTTCCTCAAGGTTACATTCCTTTTGCAAATTTTCTTGATACCTTATTATACCTTGGTTCTCGGGACTGTGGGATTGCAATTTTTGTTATTAATTTTCTGAGAAAGAGAGCGAAGTTGACTTTATTACCCCAATTTTTTCCATTTGACAGTTAACCCCTATTTCCAAAATTCAATTTTACAACTCTCGCCGATATCATAAAAATAAATTTCTGTAATTTTTTCAAGGAACAAAATTAAGAACAAAAAACCCACACTCTGAGAAACTAAAAATATTCAGTTCTTCCAAATTGAAATTTTCAATAATCGATGTTCAAATTTTCCAATTCCAAAAGCTTAATAAAATTTCATGCAAAATTAGATTAATTTTCAAAATTTGTCGAATAATAGCTTCGAAACAATTTTTAAACCACCCTCTTCCAATCGAAATATATAGATTAAAAATTAATCTCTATAATTAAATTTTTCGCCTCTCAATTTTTAAAGAAACTCGACCAAATTTTTAACAATCGCCATTCTTATCTTATAAAGATTAATAAATCCTATTTTTTACATAATTCGAACCCGATCTGAAACTGGAAATTCCTCCTACCTTCACATCTCTCAGCACGATGAAAATATTCAAATCAATTTTTCCATTTATAAAAATCGGACTGCTCGATAAATTACACTCGACCCGAATCTTTTATTTATAGTCTGATTTTAAGAACCTATTCCGAGTGGAAAATTTGTATTCTACAAAATTGCCGTAAACCGTCTATCATTGGTCGTTTATTTCAATAATCCAGTCTCCTGGCTGATTTTCTTTGTAAAAAATACCACTTTCGCAAATAAACAGAAGAACTTCACACATTACATCGATGTAAGTGGCGTAAGTAGGTATCTTTAAGCTAGGTAATTATACTCACCTCGATAAATTAAAACGCTGACAACGATTGAGCTGCAAAATACCATCTAATTCACTGACTTATCCGTCTGAATGTCTCGTATTGGCCAAATTACAATATGTCGTGCCTTTCTTTTCACGCTTTTTTTCCATTATTATTCGACTGAAAATTACATTAAAAGAGTCGTTTTTAATACAAATGTGATGCGTGTGTATCTGGCATAATCTCGCGTGACATTATCATACCGATAAAACCCTTATACATTTTTTTTCACTTTTAATTATTTTTTCGCCACAGTGCATCGAGCACAGCAGCGAAAAAATTCTGTCGTTTGTTTTCTTTTGGGAGTTACACGCTTGTGCCGTGTAACAAGATACATTTCGAAATTAATATTTCACCTGAAAAAAATACTCTGGGAAGCTTCAAATTCAAATTATTTTAACGAGGGAAAAATGTAATTTTTTGGAGGATTTTTTAAGACAGAATTATCTCCAGATGAGGTGTTTTTTTTTAAACAAAAATTTCTAATTGGACTCCACTCCCCCTAAGTCCTCTCAAGAAGAAAAAAATATTCCATTTTTCTCACAGCTCCTTGACCAATGACCTCAGCACCCCATATGTAATTTTCCAACCACTCGTCGCCGGGGAAAAAAAATAAATCAATGGAAAATTACCCGAAAATTTCGACAAAAAAGGTGAACGGTGGATTTGTTCGGTTCAGATTTATCGTCACCGCTGATTACTACGAGCCATTAAAGATTCGACCTTCGGTAATAAAAACCAATAGCTGTGAACTTTATTGATTTCCGAGCAAGACGTAAAATAAAGTCTTCTTGGTATTTCCATTGCCACAAATCGGCTGAAATTAAATTCCACTTTATTGCCAATTCCATGTAGTCGGAATATGAGCCTGAGCTGGCGAACGTACCAAGTTTTCCTCTTTTTACTATGTCACCATCATGCCAGAACTACCCGAGAAAGTTATTACACGTACGGTATGTGCATGATTAAGTATTCAATTTATTGGAATTTACAGCTTTTAGAGTGGAGAATTTTCGATGCTGAGGGAATTGGATCTCGAAGGGTGAAGGAAAATTTCAATTAGAGTTTTGCACAATATTAATTTGTTCAATGCTGTTTTTATTTAAAAAAAAAAAATTTCTGAATCAAAAATATGGAATTAATGAGAGTGATTTGGATAGATGTGACCCTGCCGTAAAGAAAGGGACCTTGTGTAAAAAAAAATCGATGTCTTCATTTTTATGTGTTTAGTCCAGATTTGATGTCATTTGGACCAAAAAACGTGAGAAATGAGATATCGATTTTTTTCATTAGGTCCCTTTTTTCTGGCAGGGTCACAAACAGAGAATTAAAAGCATATTCAAGGATTGCCTTTCATTGGCCCTCCAAAAAAAAATTAATTTCATCACAATTCGACTTCGAATATAGTTTTTAATGGGCTTTAAGTGAAGTTGATTCCCGAAGAAAAATTTGAGTAAAAATATAGGGGAATTGATTCCCATTTTTTTTTGATTAAGGTACATATCGAATTTGATTCCCCTTTTTTTGGGAGTATGATATGTACAAATTGATTCCCTTTTTTGGACGAAGTTTATATGAATTCATTCTCACTTTCTTTCTCAAGTAAGTAGGCACACGTAATGCAATTTTGTGTTTGAAACATTTTTATAATTTTGTTTTACCAAGGTCGACGAACACTTGAAGGAGTGTCATTTCTCACTTGGGATTGAAAAGTGGTATAATTTGAATTTTTGCTAATTTTTAGAGAATTTCTCCGTTTTGGAACCAAAAGAGGCTAATAAAAATTTTAAAAAAATAGGCTACAGCGTAAAAATTTTGAAAAATAGTCTAATTTTTTAATTTTTTCATATCAATTTTCTCATATTTTTTCAGAAATATTTTACAGATCTTAAATTACTTCAAAATTTGAAAAAATTCGAGGTTTATGAAAATTTTGAGAAAGGTTTTCAAGAAACATCTCATTTCAGAAAAATTTTCATGAGATATGAAAAATTAGCAAAAAACACATTATTCTGGTCAAAATTGAGTATAAAATGACAAAACCATTGGTATCTTCTGGATAACGCTATGAGCTGAAAGAGGTTCAGAATCAATTCGTATGTACCCTGAAAAAGGTGGGAATCAATTCGTACTTTTCCAAAAAAAAAAAAGAAAAAAAGAATCAACTCACACTGTTTTGAAATCTGGGAATCAACTCACCAGCTCCTTTTGATGAATAAAAAATTAGTAGAATTGATTACTTACCGAAATTCTAACGTCCTTGGTCGTCTTTCAGCAGCATTTTTCATTTTTTCTCATTTCTAATGAATATTCTGCCATTTCAGAAATTAACTTCATAAAACATTCATTTCCTGTTGAAAAATTTAAAAAAAAAATTAAAAAAATTAAGTAGGACATACCTTGTGCTGATCTTGGGTAATTTGGCATCTATTGCGTTTTTTTTTTTTTTAATAAAAATAATTGAGCACATTTAAAAATATTTTTCATCCATCTATTCAAAATCTTACAGAAATGTGAAAAATTCCACCATTTTTAAATTTCCATTTCGTTCTCTACCGAAAAAAATCCATCGAACCGTTCAGTTGACCCGATTAAATTTAATTTACCAAATTCCTAGAACCAAAACCAAACCAGAGGAGTTTCGACGACCAAAAAAATGATGAATTTATTTTGTAATCTAAACCGGTCGAAAAAAACCAACGTAATTTTATAACGTTGGAAATTCGATACTTTAATAAGATTAAAAGAAAACGAGATAGTTGAGGATTAACCTTACTAATAACACTTACACCGAAAAACCCATCCGAATTATTCAAACTGACGAAAAATTGCACTATCGCGAACGTAAAAAAAATGAAATAATTTTATAAAATGACAGCATCGTTCGCACACAGACGTTTCGCCCTTATAGGTGAGAGAAGAAAACCTGGAATGCTGGAGCAGGCAGAAATAGCAGCCAGCTAGGGCACAGTATTGATTAACCGAGTTTGTAGGTGGCGTTTGGAAATTTCTAATCTTCCACCCTTTTCGTACAGTTTCCTCATTTTTGAAGCTACTAGGTACTCTCCATTTTCATATAAAAACAACCTCGCGCCTTGTAATTCTTTTATTAATCCCACTTCACCGATTATTTCCAATTTTAGGTTTATTTTTTCCATATATTTCATTTTTTGACAGCCCAGTCGGCTAAAAAATAACCAGTAATGTGAGATTTTTTTTTCCAATCTAGCCATATTCTGGTTACGAATTTAAATATTTTAACGTACCCGAAGGACTATTACCGTTCGATATTTTACCTCTTTCGAAAAGCCTAATTACTTATCCAAGGTTTGCTAAAAAAAAAATTCTACGAATTATTCCTCGATTTTCTCAGTACGACCTTTTATTATTTATTTGTTGGTTTTTTATTCTTTGTTAGATAATTACACGATGCAGTCAACCATACAACTTGTTTCAGGCTACAAAAGAAATTTCATTATATTTGATTTAATATTAAACCAAACATAGTGGAAAATTTCGCAACGTAGTTGAATTTTAGGTACACAATTTAAGATGCTGGCGATATTAAAACACCGAATAAAAAATTCTATTCGAGTTGAACTTGAAAAAAAAATGTATTAACGTTGAACGTAAAATGGCGAAATTTGCCAATTAATATGCATTATAATATCTTTTGGAGAAACCTCATCATGGTATAGAGTTTCCATCATAGTGACCATATTACAGAACGATTCGCAAGGGAGTTGACCTTTTTTTTATTCATAGAACGGTTATTTAGAGGTTCGAGCTTGACGATGGGATGCTCGAGTACAGATATTTTTACATCGCGTTGAAAGGATTAAAGGACAGGTTCAAATTTCGTCATTCTTTTCAGTCAGAAATTCCTTTCTTTTGAATCGCACACTACTGATCTAGTTTCATCTCGTTATGACGCTAACGCCCCGACATTACAAGCGTTTGATACCGTTGACGTTGTTAAATTAATTTATCTGTTTTTTTTTTTACCTATTTTTATAAATAAATTCTCGTCTACGTGGTTTTCTTTTCCTTCGAGGTAAGTATGAAAGATGACCCCCGAACCGAACTTGCGGTGTTATTTTTAATCCCGGTTCCACCTTGTATTGTTTTTTAATCTTTGTTAAAATTGAAAAACTTTTTTCCTTCGTTGATCCCGGTTCAACAAACAACAGAAATTCCAACCGAGTAACGAGAATTCATCTAATATAAGACTCGAAAGATTATCGTGTATTTGTTTTTTTTTCCTTTGCCTGGGTATTGTATTGTTTTATTCGGTGAGACTGCGAAATTGATTTTTTGTGGGGATTGGGCGAGTTTGGGTTCGGATTCGAGTAGGTAGGTTTGGTAATGGAAAGAAATTTTGTAAGGGTTTTTTTGGTAAGATTAAGATATCTAATTTGGAGTTTGGATGTGTAGGTGCTAGGTGAGTACTTTTAATTTGAAATTGTACCGAGGGAGATGGTATTTCAAAGGGTAGTAGGTGTGTGTAATTTTGGCCTAAAATAAAATTACACACTAAAAATAGGTTCAAAAAGAATCTCCTCCCCAAATTTCAAGTATTTGAGTTTATTTTTCAGTTTTGGGGAATTTTTGAAACTTTAAAGTGATTCAATAGCTCAGAAAAATAAATACATTTAATTTTTTTTTTCATCCTCCAAATCAACTAAAGAGGGATTTGGGGTTTTGAAAAATTCTGAAATTTTCCAGTTTTGGAAAAAATCCCAAAATGGCCCATCTGAACATTGATATAGATCAAAATATGTACAATATTCCAAAATTTATTGCTGTTTTAGGTCAAATCCACATTTTCCTCCGGAAAAATTTTCGGTGGTGAAAATTTGCACCAAGGTAGACCGTCAAAATTAATTTGGATTATATTATTTTTTTTTAGAATTGTATAGTTGATTGAAAACGGTGTCGAACCGATTTGGAGTCTTCAAATTTTTCGACGATTTTTCCAGTTTTGAAAAAAAAAAACTATTCTTGGGGAAAAAATGTGAATTTGATTCAACAGTCGTTTGGATCTTTTTCATGTGTTTTTTCTTCAATAATGCTGGAAAATACTAAATTTTTCGGAATGCTCCAAATTGTCTTGAAACCATTTCCAAACGATTCGAGAGATCAAAAAATAAAGGTTATAGGACGACTGTCTAGATTGTTCGCTGCAACAGGGTGCGGTGTGTTTTTTTCACTCAAAATCATGCGTCCGCATGCGTCTCATTTCTCAAGATAGAAATTTTTTCCAAGTCCGTAATGTTTTCGTCAATTGTCAACTAGTATGAAATTTTCTCAACATTTTTCCAACTCCCAACTTTTTAAAGAAAATTTTTCCAACTCTCCAATTTTCTTTCTAAAATTTATTCTTACGACTAAATTTTTTTCTAAAATTTATTATAACTCATTTTATTTTACGATAACTGATTCCGACTCAATTTTTTTCTGATCTTTACCAAGACTCAGTTTTTTTTCCGAAAATTTATTCGTCGACTCTCAAATTAAAAAGAAAATTGAGTTGAAAAAAATTGAAGCTGGAAACAATTTTAAGAAAAAATTTGGAGCTGATAGAAATTCTGAGAAAAATTTGATCAAATTGAAAAAAATTAAAAAAAGAAAAAATTGCGTTGAAATTGAAAAATCGTTCGAAATCATATCATAAGAAAAATTTGGAGTTGACAAAATATTGGATATATAGGAATTAAATTTTCAAAAATTCAAAAAATAAATTTTGGCACCGGAAATTTAAAAAAGAATCATCTTTGGTGGGTATGTTTTTGATGAATTTTCATTCTTGCTCAATGCTGATGACTTTTTTTGAAAAATACTTGATCATTCTGTGTCAAATGAATGGGGAAAATTGTATTTTGAAACATATTAATTTAAAAAATAAACTTTAAAATGGGAATTAAATTTTTACTGGCAGATCTCCCATCCCAAGGGCGTAGTAAATGGACGGTTTGGGGACACCCCCTAACTCAATTCTGGTAGAAAAAGTTGGAAAATTTATCTCACATGAGAAAAGTTGTCAAATTTGACCAAAAAAAGGAAAACAACTTGAATTTTCTCCCTTGACCTTCTACCCTTGAAATCAGAATTAAGATTTTTTAAAATAAGATCATTGCCGAAAAAATTGGTGTTCACTCCCCTCATTACCAAGATTCAATTTAAATAGAAGCAAATAGAATATTCTTGGCAGGAAAAAAAGATTACGATTGTAAAAACTGACCCCTTATTCGTGTTCAGATGGTCAAAATATGTACCTTTTTGATTAACATCCTTTACTCAATTTTTGTAATCACATTCCCAACATTTTTTCCCTTAATTTTTTTTAAAAAATCAATGAAAATTGTGGATTTTCGGAGAATTGATTTAACCTTGAGTAAAATGTTGAGTACTTAATGGAGGTATTCCGAGCAGCTGAATACGAGACCAGAATTATTTCTTCACTTTCCCATTTATTTTTGGGAAAATCACTTCTATTTTTAAATTGATTTTTGAAAACGTTTTTTCATAAACTCAGAATGCACACGTCAAAAGAATTTCAATGATTTTTTTTTTACTATTTCTTGTAAATTACTTTCTTTTTTTAAAAAAATACTAAAATATTCACCCAAGTACCTAAGGGCACCTAAAAAGAATGCTCAGGCTTGAAAACATCTGCTAGCTTATGAAAATCATTTTTTTTCATCATAAAAAATGCCAAAAGGAAAGCATCTAATTTTTTGCTTTTTGAATATGATTTTGTAACAAAAATTTTGTATTTTAATCGATTTAGGTACCTAGGTATATATTTTAAATTAGGTACCTACTTTTTGAATCTAAATCAGTATGTTTTGGTAAAATTCATAAGTAGGTACCTACTTTTCGTTTCAGTCAATTTTTATCATAAAAAATCCAACGATAGTAATTTCAAAGAGGCAGAAATTTACCCAATTTTACTGATTCAGAAAATTCTGAAATTTTTCAGTTTTTCTTGGCTGAAATTATACGTTGCTGAAATAATGTATCATTCAATTACTTCACTGAATTTTAATTTCCTCTATTGTTTCCATCGATCTTTTTCCAGTTTAATCTTTCCCTTGCACAATCTCTGGTTTGTTTTGGTCTTCACCACCTACTATTTTTTGACCTTTTTCGATAATTTTTGAAAAACTATGCCATGCCAGTATCTATAAACTTGAAATACTTCACAAAAATTTGACGACTCTTCAGAATTTCAATGAATTTATGACCATTTCCCCAAAAAACACAATTTTCCAAATATAAACGTTTTGGAAACGCTAATTGATTTCTTTCATTTTTTTTTTATCTTATGAAATCATCGAGAAAAAATGAAGAAAATTATTATATCGTTTGAAATCTGATATGTTCTTTCAAATATAAGCCGGTTATTTGCTAATTACCTTAAAAAATTTCCAAAATTTATTTTTTCCATGTTACTTGGAAATTATTATGGAAGAAAAATCGATAGAAAAAAAAAACCTACTGAAAATATCAGAAGCAATTAAGCATGTACATATGATCCTCAGCCCCTCACGATCCCGAATGGCTTGACAAAGCCAGAATGGAGTTGAATGATGAACAAGAAGAAAACAGCTGACTCCTTTTAAAAATGACCAGATCGAAATTTCACTTGAAAAAATCGAATCTATGTCAAACAATTTTTTAGAGGTGTTTTTTCACAGAATTTCTTTCGGAGTAAGAAACAATAAGAAAAATCCAACTTCAAAGATTAAAAAATTTTCAACTCCTTCCCCCTCCTAAAACAGAACTTTCCCTTAATAATGACAAAATTGAATTTTCAGTCGAAAAAATTGAATCTCTGTCAAAAATTTTCGAGCCTTTTACAGAATTTTTTGTTAAATTTGGAACGAATGAGAAAAACAGATTAAATTTTCAACTCCTTCTCCTTGCAAAACCCAACTGTGGATTAGACAGAACTTCGGTTTATCCAAAAATTTTAGCCCATTTACCCTAAACTTGTACAGATCTTCGGGCCAAAATCATACCTATTCACGAAACTCAAAAACAACCCAATCGTTCGTTTTCGAACCAGGCAAATATCACATTCACCAAAACCACAAACTATCTAAATTTTTCATTACCATGAAAAACGCCCCGAATAAAATTTCAGAAAGCCGCAATGATTCACTTCTCAGACGATCTGGCTTCAACCACGAAAACAATTTCTAAAACCTGCCTTGCGCGAATTTATGATAATACGAAATTTCAGTTGGGTAAAAATATCAAAAGACATTTTATGAATTGTTTACGCGATGAAAAATACACGAAGGTTGATTTCAGCTCAGGTAGATTAGATATATAATGCAAGATTCGAGATAGGTACCTATTTGGAGATAAAAAATGGTTATAAGGGTAATCACAATATTTTGAGATGCGTTTCTCTTGTTGTTCCGTTTAATGGGTTGAAATTAATTTTTATATTTTTCCAAGACGAACACGCACGTGAGCTAGATCAATTTCAAAATTCCAAACACGTAGGCAAGTTCGCCATACCCAGACCTACACGTTTTTGTACCACTTTCACACGTGCGAGTAAAAAATAAAAAAAAAAAAAGGAAGCTCGATGGTTAATTTTTCTTACAAAAAAATAAACAAAGCAATCAAATATTTTTGTCGTAAATTTAACGTGGTACTTACCATATCCTTTGATTCATTTTAGTCCTAAAACGACCACGGTAACCGCAGAACCGAATGTCTTCTCTACTTTGCATAAAAGAATACTCGAGTACGAAGGGTGGCAACATACAACCGGAGGGCACCATAATCCCTCAACGTTCAGGATAATCATTTTGCCGAATGAAACATGCAAAATAAGGGTGTGGTGTTCTGCAACAGTCGTTTTTCATCGTCCAAACGATACTACACGAATGAGATTTACTGCCAAGATAGAAAATTGCAATTTTTACCATTCGTTAAAGAGATCTCGTAATGAAACCTTTGACGCATTTTTAGCCAAGATATTTAAAAATATAGGTACCTTGAACATCGAACGTGTTTTATTGCTGATTCTTGGATGCAAAGGCCATCCAGGTCGTCAGGTGGTAATCTCCATCGAGTATCTTGCTTCCGATATAGCATTTGGAAATTTTCCACGTTATTTCAGCTCCCCCTTTTATTCCATTTTCCAGCAATAAACCTGTGGAAATAATATTCGAATTAATTATGTAGAATTTTCCCTACCGTGGCGAAGTTTCTACGATTCGTGTGCGTTGTCGTGATTGAATTTCATATAATTTGAAGATGCGACCCTACAAAAAAGCTCTATTATGTCTGAAGAGTCACAATGTCGACGATTTTTCCACCATTCTTAACCATACACGTCTGTTGCGACTCGCGAGCTTTTATTTGTGTGTTTTAGTCACGTTAAACGAAGCTACAGTGTTAAGTAGGGTGCTTGTAATATATTTTTTTAGGCATGAAAGCCATCGTGCTATTATCAAACGTATAACATTAAATACCAATTTCCTTTATTATTTTTCACCCGAAGGTATTTTTAGTTTCGAGTATTGTCCGTGCGGTTGGGGTTTCGAACCTTTGTGTGGAAATAGGTTAAGGTGGAATTTTTCAAAATTTGAAGGATTTGACCTATTATAGTATTGTATTAATTTATCGAAAAAATTACAGATAGGTGTAGATGTTGATTTTTTATACGTACGTTAAAAGGGAGATATCTTGACTCTTGGTCAAATTTTGAACCAAAAAAAAATCGAAGGTAGGAACGTCGTAAAATAATCTCATATCCGAAATTTTACTTTTAGGTGCTAAGATCATATCTCGAGGTGAATTTTTGAAATTTCAAGATTACCTCGTTGCTCTGAAAATTTTGATTCAAACAATAAAAAAATATAAATTTGATTTATATCACATTTTCGACCTTTCAAATCGATTGGAAGCGATTTTGAGGTGTTTTAGTGCCTGTAGAAAATTTTGAAATTTTCCAGCATGGGATGAAATCCCATAAAAATGGTCTATATGAACTTTGGGCATTTATAATCGTAGATTACCCAAATTGTGAATCTTTTTGACCATTCGAAACAAAATTTTCCTCAATTTGAAATTTTGAATTCAAATCCATAAATTTTTGGTAGAAAATATTTTTTCATTCGTTTTTGAATAAGATTTCACTGTTTACAACAATTGAAGCATGCAACTGGAAAAAGACCTAACTCCCAAATTTTGCAAACTGGTGTAAAAAAATTTTTTCGTTGAAATACCATCAATTGCATGTGTAATGATCTTCAATAAACTCGAGTGCTTATCCCAAACACAGAATTTCTAGTCGGAACATTTTTAATCCGACTGTGATAGCGCTGGAAGTCAAAAAGAGTGTATTTCGGAAATTGGAGTTGAACCCTTTTCCAATTGCATGCTTCAATTGTATTGGTTCAATTAATCAAAAAAGTCAAAAATATGGGTTATTTACGATTATAAGATCTACAGCCCATTAGACCATTTTTATTGGATTTTCTCCTGTGCTGGAAAATTTCAAAATTTTCTGAAGGTTTCAAAACGTCTTGAAACCTCTTCCAATCGATCCGGGAGGGCGAAAAGAGGGTATATACCAAATTTTAGCTTTTTTTGTTGATTGGATCTCATATTTTGGCGGGCAATGAGATAATTTTGAAAATACAAAAATGTGCCAAATCAAAAGAAATGATTTTCAGTTCCTGAAATTTTGGATATGGAATTATTCTCCAATGTATCTTTAATTAATTTTTTTTTGGCCCAAAATTTTACTTTGAGTGGGAATGCGTCCTTCTTGGTAGATTTTTGAAGAAGGTGCAGGTGAAACATACTCATTTTTTAAAGTTCAAGATTTTGCTTAGGTACCTTTAGAAAAAAAATCAAGAAAAAAAGATATTTTCCAACATATGGTACCGATGGTATCACTCAGAGGATTTTTTTTTTTTTAGAACTTGAGCCGAATTAATTTTTTATTTTGAAAAAAAAAAATGCAAAAAAGACAGCTGTTTTTTTTTACAAACTTTGAAAATTTTACGACCAACATAATAGGTAACAATTGAAATAATGACTGATACAGGTTTAAAAAATAATCCACGTTTTGTCAACTGAATTCAAGTATCTACTACCTACCTACATTTTTTTTTTTTTTTTAGCATTATCAAAAACGAGACATTATTTTATCTCTTCATTGCTAATTTAATTATCCGAATGGACATCATGTTTTATACCTTTTTGCTCTTTTTTTTTTTTTTTTTTTTTTTTTTATAAATAACGTTTCTAGTAAATTTACACTCAACTATACATACGTACGAAAAAGTAATTAAATTAATTAAAAATATATTTATGGGAATTATAAGAGATTCTGCGCTGATCTATATCTTTGCTGTAAAAATGTATTTCA